>JAHREE010000193.1:2593614-2608281 GCA_033628505.1 Tringa tobata
TTTTTTCCCTTCGGGGTCTACTCCAGGTGCTGAGCCGCTCTATTAGCTTCCAGGGAGTGCTGCTGATGGGCTGAAAAGCCCTCTGGAGGACCTGGAGCTCCTTTGGAGGACCAGGAGCTACCGGGAGAGGGAAAAGAGATGCTCGGTTTGAAAAGGTAATCCTAATCCTCCAGAAAGGTAATCCTGTTGTCCTTCACCAGTGTCATTTACACAGGCACTGTCTCATCAGCCTGCTGTCTTTTCGGCACTGTCCTCACGCTGGAGTTCAGCGTTAGCAGGGTTTGCAACAAACCAAGCCACAAGCCGGTTTATTTTTTCACCCCCCCCAGGGGTCTGTTTACCGATGTTATCACTTTCTTCTAGCAACAGTATCTCAGTGTCTGCTCCAGACTGTCTCTGCTATGGCACACGGACAACCCTGGAGCTGGTGAGCACCGTCTCTCAGGTCCCCGGGCAAAGGTCAGTAGCTGCATGGTGGCCTCTGGATTCTTCAGATACCGACCCTTGTCATGTGGGGAGGCATTAACCTTTGGCCCTGAGTAAGTGTCCTCATATCTCACCTCATTTCGTCCGGCCTGCTACTTGATCCTGTCCAATACGAAGCCCTTTCCTTTGGCATCCTGCAAATCTCAGCCTCGCCTTGGTGATTTTTCAGTATGCCATCCACCTGATGCCGGTGGAAAATACCTTCTGCCTTGCGGCTGGCTGCGGGTAAGTGGTGGCAGAAGGGGCAGCCCGAGGAGAGGTGGCCATGCACCCACAGCAACTGTCGCTTACAGAGGCCAGGGGACCAGAGGAGCCGTGATTGCTCCCTCCATGTCAGCTCCCTTCCTCACACAAAGAGGGAGAGCCACCCTGGGAAGGTGTTGATGCTACCCGTGTCCTGTGACTAAAGTGTTTTGGGGAGTTTGAGAGTTGGAGGTGTTTTTCCCCTCTGATTCGGTGTGAGTGACTCACTGAGAGGGCCATGCCCGCATGTGAGTCCCTAACTTCCAATCAGGCTCTTGGGACAGAGTAAGAAGCGTCACCAGGTACCAGCACGTTCCAAAAACGGGAGATTTCTCTTGTCTCCTTTTAATATAGAGCTTGGCCGAGCTCACCTTACCTCAGTGCACCACCGCTCTTCCAGTCCTCTCCCATGTTTGCCTGACAGGGAACCTCACACGGCTCCCGTGGGTCCACCTCCGGGCTGCACAGGAGGTCCTCCTGCTTCAGCTCTAATGAACCCATGCTTTTACTTCTTTGTGCTGGGTAGAACAGCTGTTTTCCATGTCACCTGCTTTAAGAACCTCCCTTACACGTTGTTTCTTTCCTTGCCTGCAGCAACGAGCAGACACCTCTGACTAATTGCAGCAGAGCCGCGCTGGCACCGTCTTGCTGTCGGGACAGCCTGCAAAACGCACACCGGTCTTCTGCAGCACACCACCTGGCAAACCTTCTTGAGATAAGCCAGCAGGGAACAGGCGCTTGCAGTTTCTTTCTCTTGCCTTTTACTGTTGAAAAGGGTGAAAGCAGCACAGGCTGGGAGATGAGGGTCCCAAAGTGGCCAGTCCCCCCTTGATTGCAAGCTTCCAGCCCCTAATGGGGAGGCTCTTCCTTTGAAGTACATCTCACTTGGGCCAGAGCCAGCACCAGGAGGAGGAAACTATTAGCTTGTAAAGAGAGCCCTGCAGGTCGAGTGTGGCGACCTGCTGGTTTCTTTGCCTGCAGGTATTTCCTGTGGATGCTTCAAAAAGAGATGCGATGGTGGGTTTTGCTGGTGCCACCTGCTAGTGGGCAATGCTCTCTGTGAGCAGAACAGGGGATTTGGAAGAGTAGGCTTCAAAGTGTCCCATTGATACGTTTTAGTCTACCTGCATGCTTTTTAAAGTGCACCAGAGTGCTTGAAAAGGCCAGATAAGCTCGGCTTTGCTCGTTTTCCTGGAGCTGGTGTGCCAGAGGAGCTCCCTGTGCTCTGCCCGGGGAGGAGGGCAGTGCTGGGGGGCCAGAGCAGCGCTGCCGAAGGAAGTGAGGTCCCACTTGAGTACACGTGTGTTACCATCAGAGCTTTTGTCGGGGCTGGCGGGACTTTCAGCTGCGTTTGACTCTTCATTACACATTTAGTACCAAGGTGCTACACGCTGACCACAAGGTGGTTTTTCCCTCTCAGTGCCCTCTCAATTTGTAATGGGCACTGGTTTTGTCTGCTTTGCAGTGGAGGCAAAAAAATTCTTTTTTTCGTCGTCTGCTTTTCTTTTCCCACACTGCCTCTGAATTTTTGATGTTCACATGAACATTGGCAGATTGGGAAATCTCCTTACGTATTGTGAAACACATTTGTCGTACTCTGCCAAGCTCTACCAGCCTATCGCTTGTCTTCCGTACCAACTTGCCCGTTTGGGCTTCATTGTCAGGCTTATTCAAGCTTATGCCCAAATAGCTCCCTTTTATGAAAGGCCTGTCCTTCTACCCTGCTGCTTTTCCGTGTCTCGTGTCATCTTGTGCAATGAGGCAGCACGATGTTAAACCTCCTCTCTCCAAGGCAGCGTGTAGCTTCTCTGCAAATCAGATGGTAGCGATCCACTTTGGAATTAGGAAATGGAGGCAGACGGACAATTTCTTCCTTTGCATAAAACTCAAAAAAAACATTTGCGGCAGAGATGGGGCTGCCTGTCATAACAAGAAAGGAGAACTTGAAGCAACTTCTTTTCCTGAGATGATTTATTAAATCTTGTGTAGTTAGTTTAGTAAATAGTAATAGGTGGGGAAAAAAGGACAAAATGTTCTGTTCCGGCTTCCATAGGTTACTTGGTGTCTCTTGTAGCCGTAAGGGATTAGCGGTGGCCCTAGGGTAGGACTGTACCGTAAAACTTTTATTAAATGTTTTAAAACCAATTAAAGAGAAATTGCCATTTGCGATTTTTAAAATTTTGCAAAGTACTTTTTTTCCATTGTTGTCAAAGCGCCTTTGAAGTGGTAGACATTTTTAATAATTTAAAAAAAAACAACTATGTATACTCTGCTGATGCTTATACTGTCACAGCTCTTCAGCTTGTTATGGGCAGGCAACAAATGAACTGGTCCAAAGTGAAAAATCATTTTTCCTAGCTTCCTTCATTTATAGTGGTATTTTAAATACTTCAGTAAGTGACATTTTAGACAAGAGGGATTGATTTCTCTTACTAATTTGATGATGTCTCTTTCAGATATTTCTTACTGAGAACTATCGAGTCTCCAAACTGAGAAATGAGAAAATAATTTTGTGAGTGTAATAATAATTACTAGATAGTCTAAACGTCTGAATTTCATGAAAATTTGCTCTCATGATAAAGCAAGCTGCCATTTCAGCTATATTGTTCTGCTTGTTGTAGACATGGGTGTAAGTTTCCTTTTTTTCTCCATGGAGAGCATTCAGCCTGGATTTTCAAGGAAAAAGCAACCCTGTGAAAGGAAAAGGCTCTGCAGGGCTCAGTGTTTAGGGTGAAAGGAGACAAGTGGACGTAGACACAGTCACAGTTGGTTGTTCTAGGTAACAATATACTTGCAGCAATATGAGAAATATGCAGAGGAACTACAGAAAATCATTGATGCTGGGCATAGGATTTGCCTTGAGTTTCTTGCATCATGAGCAATAGTGTGGAAATAAAAGGTTGGAGGCTTCCAGACCCCTGTGCTCTCCTTATCTTCTTCATAAAGTGCAAACCTATCCCTTGGGATGTATGCTTGGAAATAAAATAAGCACCCCTAAAGTTACGGTGTCTGCTGAGTGTGGAATAAGATAAGGTAAAGAACAGCTTTTTAGACTAGATAACTTTGTTGTGACAGTTTCCTTCACGTTTTGATTTTGAAACAGAAATTACTTTTGTTGGGATCAATCAAAATGAAAAGTGTGCACACTCTTTTAACTGTCTCCTCTCTTGCTGGGAAACAGCTGATTTCATCCTCTCTTTATTCCCTGCTTGTGTTTATTCCTTGCCAGATCCACGCATGTCTTTTAACAACTAAAAAGGGGTTTAGAAGTAACTGTGATTAGAACTCCTTGCTCTTTAGAAAGGAGCCTGTCGGGGCACCTCTCAGGCTGCTGTAGCATCCTCTGAAGGACAAAAGCATCTCCTTGGTACTTACAGTCCTTTGGACGTGGTCTGCCTCTGTCTCTGCAAGGACAGCAAAGGCCAGGGCAGCAGTATCTTGCCCCATTTACAGGATGCTCTCCATCCTCAGCTCTGCACGTTGCAGAAGGGGCACATGTCTCTGCAACGTGCCTGGGCATCTCTCTCACACTTGATGCGTGCCCCGGGGTGGCCAGCCGGGCTGGGGCTGAGCGAGCCTTGGCCCGCCGTCACCGCCTGGACGCACGGCTCGGTGTTGGCCCACAGCTGGGACCCAGCAGCCCTTTTTTTTTGGAGGGGGGGTGTTCTGTTTTGTATAAATCCTCGTTGCTGTAGCACTTCATCTGATGTGACTAACACGCATGGTTTTTCTCCGCTCTTTCCCCTGAGGAAGGCGGGGGGAGACTGGTGTGGGCAGCGCAGTATTTCTGCTTCGGTCTGGTTATTTTAGAAACAAACTTAAAAACATATGTTCGTTTCAGTTCGTTTATGTGACAGAGACAAGGTTGAAAAGATAGGTCTGGAAAGTGGAGCTGAAACCTCCCTCAGAGCTGGGCTGTGTTCAGGGATCCTGTTACATGGAGTTTATTGCAGGCTGGTATTTAAATTCACTAGAGTCTGCCCCATCATTGTATTTTTCTTTTAGGTCCTTTTCTTTTAGAAATATCTGCATTTTGTCTGCTCCTTTGTTCACTTTCTTCATTCACTGTTCCCTTCAGGACAATTTCATTTTTGGAAATACCCTCTGTTCTGCAGAAGTCGTCATATATACCATAGCAACAAATTTGTACCAGTATTGATAGTCCCAATTTTCTCCTTATCTAGATCCTCGTTGTGTTGCGTGTTGTGCCCTTGCTCCGCAATTCCTACCTAAATTTCCACTACTGTTGAGTCTGTACCCCTGAAATACATACATGTTAATAAGGCAACAACTGGGGTCGGCAGGAAATGGTGGGGGGGGATTTTCTCATGAAAAATTCAGGATTGGCACGTCTGGTTTTCATTCTTCATCAAAGCAAAAGGAGAGTTTTATAAATGATGGTGGGAAGAAACCCGAGGAGGGGAGATTTCAGGAGATAAAGCCCTGTCTGGTGGGGAGGAAGGTGAAGAGGCAACTGGCTTCAAGTCACAGCTTGGGTAGACCTGAGTATAGACCTGAAGCCCCCGCCTCTGTGAGCTTGCTGGATGGGGCTGCTCCCATCTTGACCAAGTGAGACTTCAGAAAGTGAGAAGAAACATGAGAAAACAAACGGTGATTAACTTAATCAGTAGAGGAGAGCACCTGGGTGTGATGTAGGAGACAGAAATTCAAGTCTACGCTGAAATCTGTTGCAACAATGAATTAAACTTTCTCCTTCATGTTCTCCCCCGTAATCCCTGTGGCTGCCGGGGCTCATCCTGCTTCTCACCAGCCAGACCTTCCCTGGGGATGGGAACTTGCGGCAACTCAAATGCTTCTCCTGGGAAAAAGTCGCCATAAAGTGCTTCCCATCACTTCTAGGAATGCAAATGCGGTTTGATGAAGACAGCTGTTGTTTGGTTATACCTCTGTACAACATCTTAGGGTCTTTTGTGCAAATATAATTAGAAACTTGAATTTTAAAAAATAAATAAATAAGTAAATTAGGGGTTTTCTGAGAGGTTTTGGTAAACTTTTGCACTTTTTTACAGTGATGATTTTATAGAAATGTGATTAGTGGGGTCAGGGAAACTCTAAGCTGGCCGTGTTTGTGAAAAAAGCTGAGATTTTTGAGAGGAGTACATGGTTTTGGTCACTCTTCTTTCACTCTGCCTCTTAGTGATATTGGTGGGGATTTGGTTGTTAATTTTAATGGGAACAGGATCCAGTGTATAAATCCCAATCAGCCCCCCATTAACTGAAAACTGGAAAACATCTACTCAACCACTTCTGAAACGTCTGGATGTAAGTAAAAGGGATCAGAGGCCTGTTTGTTGCTCGGAGAATGTATTTGCCACAGCGGACTAATAAAATTTCCCAGATTTTATTCCTTTAAAAAGTTAATTAAATAAGAGGTCAGCCCCGTTTGTAAACAAAGCTGACTGAATTTATTGTGAACGGAAAGCATCAGGGACTTTTACAGTTTTTTTCCCTGTGGCTGAGTGCCGGTACAGTTGCTTTTTAGAAAACTTAGTGCATATGATTCTTTTTTTATTAGAAAATAAACAGAAAGCACATGCCAAGCAGCAGCTTCAAAAGGTCTGTGCTGCAATATCAGCGTTAGAGCTGTGCAAGAGTCTCCTAATGAAATGGGAAAGCGGACAAGTTGTTTTCAGGCACTTCGGCTTTCTGCCGAAGCTCTGGCCAGCTTAGTGAAAGGTTTATGAACCTTCTGGGGAGTCTCCTCTGCGTGTAATGAACCCACGCTGATTTTTTGCTGCTTCTTTGAAACCAGGTGAAACTCAATAGTTTGAGGACTCAAAGCAAGCAGAAAAGAAGAGAAAGGAACGCTCCTAAGATGGGAAATCTGGTACAAACACCGACAAAAACCGAAGCAGCTGGTTTTTGTGTTGGGCAGGGAGCAGGGCGAGCAGTTGTCTCCCAGACTTTTGGTTCACGACAACCCACTCGCTCTCCCTCTACCTTATGGCTGATGTTGGCAGGGCAGCACAGTCTTACCTGCCTGCAGTAGAGGTTTATCAGGCACAGGACCCCCCCTGCAACACGCTGGGAGGTACCAGCTCTGCCTACGGACCCAGGCTGCACTAACTCTTTAGGCTAATCATAAGCGTTTTGCCGTGGCAGCGCTGAGTTTATTGTGGGCTAGCATCCTGCTTTTGGAGCAGGATCTGTAGCCAGGGTATCACCACTTAAGGCTAGCGTGGCTATCGCTGTGTCTGGAGTGTTTCCTACCCGGCGCCCCGTGCCTCCTTCGCTTTTTATATAGCATGGCTCGTAGGCGGTATCGTTTTACTAGAACAACGCTGCTTAGATGCTGCTGTAACTAGAGATACCCTGACCTTACAGTCACATGCTGGTTATTTCTCGTGCCAAAACCAAAAGGTAAGAAAATAGAAACTGAAAGGCTAGAGCAATCGCTGGGTATGTATTTGCACTTCTATCTCCTGAGCCTGCGAATAACCTGGTGCGTGGCGATGTTACTGATCGTGGCTCCGGCTTCGTTTCTGCTGGGTAACTGGCTCTGGAGAGGCTCGGGGGTTTTAGTTGCTCTTTCAAGGGAGAGAGAGGAAAGATAAGAGGAGTTGATGGAGGCTGTCCTGAGGCTGGTGAAGCTGCAGCACAGGGAGGACCGGCTGGAGGGATGGCTGGCTCTTCACGTGTGCTTAGGCAGGCAGCGAGGCTCCCAGGCGGGATGGACAACCTGGAAGAGAAGGAAAGGAAAGCAGGAAAAATCCTCCACAGCCACACGGCCAGGTTTTCTTTGGGCTGGACTACAGCCCCCTGTCCCCATCACCTTTCCTTAGGCAAGGCTGTCTCTGCAAGCTTATGTAAAAAAAGAACTATACCCTTTTAATTAAAGCTGTGTGTTTGATTTCCAGTAAACTAGTGCAAGTGCCTCTACTCTTGTTTCAGCATGATGGTGGATTAATTATTTTTTTTTGAATAATTGACTTTTGAGTTATTGTATCTTAGGTAAACCAATTAAGAGCAGACTGAAATTAATACACCATTTTCACACCTCCTCAAAACAGTGTGTGATACGTTGCTTAAACTTGTAGAAAATCATGCCTGGACAAAGCTTGATAAACTGTGGTTCCTTTCCAGAAAGCTGAAGAGCAACAGATTTCCCTTGAAACAGGTCTCCTGGACCTGGTTTTGTAGAGTGATCCCCAGGCAGCCTCTGCTGTGTCTCACTGTACCCAGACTCCTTCCTATTACATCAGTGTGTGGTCCCTTATAGCAAGATTTTAGCTTGTGATCTCTTAAAGAAGAAATGCATGCTTCTCTGCAGAAAAGAAAAAAAAAGCACGGATGGGAGCATGGAAATTTCTGACGTTTGAAATTTCATTTCAGTGCTCAAATATTAGAAATGCATTCTTACTAAATAGCTAAGCGAGCGCCAAGGCTGGATGAAAATCACTGGAACATTAGCTTGCATGGGAGGGTGGCTTCTTGTGTGTCCTACCAGACGAGAAGACCTCGTGATGGCCCCAAAAGCTCTTCTGGAGGGGCGCAGCTTTTGTAACAGCCGCCTCTTGCCCATAAACGAGCTTATTTCCCCGAGAAGCAAGGCCCTTTGGACCAAAGAGCACGAAACCCGAGCGACGGCCGTGTGACACCCCCTCCCCCCGAGTTTTGTGACACGCACGGAGGGTTTTCTCCAGCGCTGCTCACGGGGAGCGGGCGGACGAGCGGAGGGATGCTTTGCGTGCGACGCTTCCCCTCCGAATTGTCCCACGGTGGCCCATCCCACCGGACCACCCCGACGGGTGAATGAACAGCAGCCCTTCATTAACGCAGCAGAGAGATCCGGCGCTGGCCCTAGGAAGCCGGAGCCCCGCAGCACACTGCAGTAGCCTTGTTCCCCCTTTACAAAGCTGCTCTCTGTTAAACCGCGGCTTCCACCCGCCGCGGCGTACAAATGCCTTTCGCTGGGGTTTGCACGCTCCGTTGTGCGAGGCTGCAGTTGAAAAGCAAAGAAAGGAAAACCTGCTTGCGTGTCATTTACTGTTTAGCAGTGGTGGAAGTGAGCTCAATCGGGAAAAAAAAAAAATTAAAAATGATTGGGGTGATTATGCCTAACTGTAGGGCTGGAAGGAGCAGCGGGACGCTCAGGCACTGAGGTGGTGGCTTTACCAAGGACTCTGGAGGAGATGGATTATTTGCAAAATCTCAGCCTGATGTGGTTCTCCCAGAATGCAGCCCGCTCCTAAGACACAGGTCCTTATACATTTAATAAGGTGTTAAAGCAGAATTTGGAATGTTCGTACACATTCCCCTGTCCTGGATCATTTCATTGACCATCTGGTGCCTTTTCTTTTTTTTTTTTTTTTTTTTTCCTTTAAAGACACTTAAGCGTCCTGCATATTACTTTCTGCTTACCCTTTGGGCCCCAGTTTGGCAGAGTGCCTGGGAATGTGCTTGGTGTCCTGTCCTCTCCTAACTCAGCAAAACACTGAAGACGGTGCGTAACGATAAGCTGTCATGTTTCGCTCCCACCTCACCAGGAGAGCCTCATCCCACCAGCTGCTAGAGCAGCCTCTGTAAGAAGGTGGGAGAGAGGGATGCGAGACTTTGTACAAACAGCACTTTTATTCCCAGGGAGGTTTTTAACACTTGTTTTGGTGGCTCGCTTAGATTTGCATATTTGAATACTAATGGCAGCCTGGCATCAAGGTGGTGGGAGAGAGAGCTGTTCAAAGGAAAAAATAATTCCTTTCATGGGTCCAAGCAGAGTTGCCCTCTGACACCGAGAGCTGAAAGACTTTCCAGTTGAGCCTCTGTTTCCCCTGTGTGTTAGTGCCACAGTTACAAATATAGCTGGGGCTTGTGGTGTGAAAATTCAGTTCATTTGCTTAGCGGGAGGAAAAGCAAAAACTCTAACCTTTCTGAATTGGCAGAGTGAAAGGCCATATTTTAACTTGGAGAAGAGATAGTAGCCATGGAGAATGTCTGCTAGAAACCCAAGAAATTACACTGAATGAACACTGAATTGCACATATTTTTAGTATGTCTGTGTGCACCTGGATGTGATTGAGAGAGGGAGAAAGAGAGAAGGACGGATCTGCTATCGACCGTGTTCAGCTTAAGGGTGAATGCAGAGGAAGCCATAATTACAGACTGATTTAGGAATGAGTTTAATTCTGGCGAAGAAGCCTGGTGTAAATGGCTGTGGGTGCATGTTTTTCACATGGGGAAGCAGCCCTGCTGGGCATCCCTTCGGCCAGCAAAGCTGCACCACCTCCAAGGGGCACGAGGAAAAGCAGCAGAGCCATTTCCACCAGGGCTGCTGCATCTCCCATCTGACTTCTGCAAGGAGAGGCATTTTGGTGAAAGGATTCCCGTGCTCCGAGCAGGCCTTGCTGTGCTAGCACCACACTGTTGTATAAATTAACTAATAAGCTAAGCCAGCTAAACTGTTTTGAATTTAGTTTGTTTGAAAAGCCTTTTACCGTGGTGTGAGTATCCATTGCTCTTACACCGAATCTTTTAATTGTACTTCTCTGCATGTCTTTTGCTTTGTCATGTTGCTGAACTTCTTATTTGATTTGTTTAGCCAAAGTATTTTGGCTAACACTACGTTGTCCTCTGCTCCTGGAGGCCTCTTTG
Organism: Tringa tobata; assembly: GCA_033628505.1. Lineage (NCBI taxonomy): Eukaryota > Metazoa > Chordata > Aves > Charadriiformes > Scolopacidae > Tringa > Tringa tobata. The sequence goes on from JAHREE010000193.1 coordinate 2,603,953, forward strand.
GCTCAGGTGCTACCACAGCTTTTCTAGGAAGCAAGCCAGGTTTTTTCTGGTCATCAGAGTGCTTTTGCACTAGTGTTCTGGTTCACTGGTGTTCTTATCTCTGTTTGTATTACGTTACTATCCAGGGTGTTCCTGCACTTGTTCTATGTTTTTATGGTGCCCAGAAGATGACACTTCTGTGAGCTTGTGCTCTGTGTGTGGGAGAAAAAGCCTCAGCAAAAGCGGCTGGAGATTGCTATAAAGATCTCAATGTTGTATTTTGTTCTCCAAAATGAAATTCCTGCTGTAGGTATTCCTACACGCTGAAGTAAGGAATCCATGTGAAAGTGTCTTCACTCCATGTGTGTTTATTATCAAAGTCCTTCAGGTTTTGTTTGACTATTTTGATGTGTCCAGTTGCTTATCTGATGCCTTCTGGTTACCTTTATAATTCAGGGACAAAGTCCAAAGAAACATTGTCATGTACTTACGGAGGGTGGAGTTGGCAGAGAAATGGGTTAGCCCTACCCCCTTTTTGATCAGAAAGTTGTCCTTGTAAAGCAGCCTCAGCTGAGATCTGAAAGAGAAAGGGTTCCTGCGTCTCCTGCAACTTCTGTTGTCACAGTCCCCAGAAGGAATATATCTTATTTTTAATCAGAGGGGGCATACTGCTTGCGCCGTGGAGCTGTGGTAGCTGTGGTACCACAGGTGATGGTGCTGGGGGGTGTGTTCAGAAAGAGAATCAACTGCAGGCAAATGTCTCTTGGACCTGCTTTCATTACCTGTCCTCAAGGACGTCCAAGGTTCGAGGTCCCACATCATTCCCAGGTACTCCATTCCACCGTTTCATCATCCCTACTGATGGAAAACAGGCCCTCACACTTCACCCAGGTCTCCCTTCCTGTGTTTTAAAGACTATTACTTCTTGCCCTAACCCACCAAACCCCCTGTGATGTACACTTTATGTATGCTCTACATGCTTGGAGTAGACCATGCCTATTCTATGATTCTATGATTCCTGAGAGAGCACAGAAGACAAGAAAATTAACTCACACGTTGGAAGGTGACTTATAAGCCTTTCTGGCTTGACTGGAGGACAAAAAACTCCACTCATAGCATACCAGTATAGTTTTAAAGCACCTGAGGGTGTCCTGACTGCTAGTATTTAATGAGTGGCAAAGTTTGGATACTGTGAAAGGAATATAAGATGATTTATTACAAAGAGCTTGTGTTTTCTTAGCATGTGCTTGTGATCTATCATCCATCAGGAGCAGGAACAGCAATAATTCTCTTCCAGGTTGGAGTGAGCAACCACAGGTGCATACCAGAGTCACCAGTGAAATACCTAGGCACAGCAAAACAGCAGGTGATCTTGTGGTGATGGCATATTTATAATTGAGTCCAGGTAATTTGCATGATGAGTTATTCACAATATTCCCTGTTGGTAGAGAGAATATTGCACTTATGTTAGTGGTGGGGGGGAAATGAAGAGGGAGGAGATTAATAGTGGTTGTTTTAACTGGAGACCAGAAAGAAAATCCTCTTTGGGGTCATTTCTTCTCTTCTCCTGACACTCTCCCAGAGCAGAATTTGCCTCCGCTCTCAACTGCTCCTTCTATTCCAGCTTGAAATACCTGGAGTGATGGTAATGATGTCATTCTCGTGAGCTATGACATAAGGTGCAAGAGAGTATCCATCTCAGAAGGTGAACACAGCTCTCAAACAGGCAAGTCTCCTTGCGAACCAGGTTAGTACTTTTTTGAATACCTAAACAAACCACTTCAAGTGGCTATACAACAGCAATTTTTTCCATGTTTCACCAGGAAACTGGAGGAAAATCAGTGCTTTCGCACAGAATTCCACAGCCATTGCCTTGATTTTGGAAAATTCATTAAAAAAAAAAAGTATATATATATAATTCTAGTGAGCTGAATAAAGCTGAATTGGCAAATCATGGATACCCAGAAGGAACAGTGTCCTGTTTATAAGGAAAGAGTGCGGTTACTGTGGTCAGACAGCCGGGCCACAGGCCAGGTCATGCCTCCTAAATATATTTTATCTAACCTCATGTCACAGGCAGGATGTGGGGAATGTAAGATTTTTCTCTTCTGAAAGGTAAAGGTCATTCACAGAGAGCATAGACTGGCTTCACTCCCTTGACAGCTGCTTTGCCTTACACCAGCTGAACCTCTGCTTCTTAATTAGGGTACGGGAGGAAATTTCCAGCCCAGCTGGGATCAGGATTGGTGCAGATCCACCTCAGTGGCTTTCCCTGGGCTGCCGAGAAGGTGAAGGCAGGCTGCGACCAGGCTTGAATGTACCCATTCTTCTCAGCCAACTGCTAGCCCTTGAGGTACGTCTCTGCTGGGCAAACACGGGGTGTGACTGTAGCACGTAAATCATGTGTGCAGCTAATAGGGGCTGGAAACCACCAGGCTGTAGGTAGAGCCCCTGGAGAGTCTTTGCTGCTACTGCTTGCCCTCATGTGCCAGCACTGCTCTGCCCTGGCTGCTGGGTGGCTGGAAGAAGCCCTCAGGGCTACAGAAGCGCCTCTGCTTGGTTGGCTGGAGCTAAGGGGACGTCTAGTGGTGGGATCTGAAGATCCAGATTTCTGTGTCGCTAAAGGCATCGAGGTTTTTTTTTCCCTTGTTGCTGCAGTTTCCTCGAAAGTGATTTCATGAAAGGTAGGGGCAGCAGTGAGATCAAAGGTGTCTTGTGTCATGTTTCCCTTGTGAAAGAAACTCCTAACTTTAATTACTGGAGGTTCAGCTCTTCTTCTCTGTGCGGGAGTCCCTGTGGGACTTCAAAAATGGGTATAACTGGTGCAAAACTGATTGCTGTTGTCCTGACTTGGCCTGATGGGCTTTATAGGGCCTTTGTTTCTGCACATGGAGACCCCAGACCGTAACTGAAAGTAATTTAAATTTTGTAATCTGAATTTTGTATGTGAATACACAACATACGTAAGACGTTCACGACTTAGGCGTTGCAGTGAGACCCCGCTGTATGACACTGACATGCAGAAATTTGTTGCTGATTTCTCAATACTGTGCATTGTTTTTCTCGGTCATATATCACCTCCCCTCGGACAATGGTTGGGGCCTTAGCGTGGGGTAAAACTAAAAGAGACAATGCTGTATACATCTTAGAGGCACACTTACACACTGCTGTGACTAAAGCAAATGTGTGTAACTACAGGTAGCAGTGTAAGATGACACAGTGAATAAATACTGAAGGGAGATTAAAAGAAAATTGCTAATACCATTTGTAATTCCTTTTAGGATTTACAAAGATTTTCCTTGGTAAATATCATGCAGTTGTTCATAGGTTTACTCTGAGGGAATGTGCTTGCGGAAAGACAACTCTCTGGCAAAACCATCTTTGGGTTTGTGCCAATAATAAGTAGAGAAACTCAAGTGCAGCTCCCAAAGGGATGGTCCTCCCTGATGAGGATCATTGAAACAGGCAAACGGGGTAATGTGTTGCTGAACTGCCTCCTCTCTCTCCCCCATCTAAGAAATGCATCATTTCCTCAATGTAAAGGAACTAATTACTTATTTTTCAGGCTATTAAGCCAAATGCAATGTATATGTGCCCTCCCAATGAGTTCTGGAATTGCTGCTGCTGCAATCACAGCAGGGAAGGATTTCACTGCTGCTCTTGCCATGTTTTGTTTGTGGCACATTATTAGACAAAGCTGTCTCTTGTTTTGGGTATTTTTTTTAATGAACAGGGAAACTTCTGCCCTAGCTCCTTGGACAGTGTTTTTTTCTGAACCCTAGAATTAATTTATTTGAATGTCACTTTGCTATTTCTCAATAATTCTTTCTCCTTTTTTTTTTTTCTTTCTCCCAGCTTGAGGTCTCTTTTCCCTTCTGCCACCAGTGACCAGTAGGAAGACCTTGAATGAGAATCTTTCATCTTTAGCCATCTAATTTATTTAGCCCAAACTTTTCTTTCTCTTTGTGGCTTGTGTGTGCTCATGGCCCATCATTACCTTGATTACAGAACAGTCCTCAGTGATGAAATTGCTCTGGTGCTGAGTGGGGAGCACAGGCAGAGCTCAGACACATACCCTTCCTTCAAACAAGCTTTCATGCTCCTATGCTTGGAAATGGATAAAATTCCCTATGAGATGTATTAAAGTGGTTTCCTTTTCTGTGGATTCACGAAGAAATGCGTTTTTGTTTAGAAATTCCTTCCTTCTCACCTCCCAGAAATTTCCGATTGCTTTTGATTTTTGGAAATTTAACTTGTTCTTATTTAATTCTTAACCATTCTTCCTTATTTACATTTTTCCCAAGAGTTGTACTAAAATCTACAAAGAGCAGATCGGGGGGGGGGTGGGGT
>JAHREE010000193.1:2613276-2706334 GCA_033628505.1 Tringa tobata
AAAAAAGGGGAAGAAATGGGGAGGGTAAGAAAAAGAACAAAAAGTGCAGGTGTACATGTAAGATTCATTTTATTAGAACTTCAGTTAAATGCTTTAATAGAAAAAAATATGGTTGTTTTTTTTCCCGGGAGAAACATCAAATGGAAAAGATAGGTCTGTTTCTTTAAAAGTTTCCCATGAGAAGGTGGTGTCATTTTTGTTTTGCTCCCTAAGGCTTTGTCTCTGCCCTGTCTCCTTCCCTTTTTGGCCTGTGGCCTTTTTCTAAGGGGTTACAGTGTTTGCAGGAGGTGGCAGGAGAGGGGACATGGATGGGGAGTAGGAAACTGGGCAAAGCAAACAAACAAACAAAAAAACTAAAACTAAAAAAAAAAAAAAAATAAATCTTGAGACCTTGCAGAGAAAGGGGAAAAGTGAATAAATAAACCAAGAAACCTTGGAGCAATGATCGGGGAAGTTTGCAGAGGGGAAAAACATGGAAAAGATGGGAGGAGGGAGCCAGCCAAACAAACTGAAAGTGAGTTTGATGAGTCAGGGTTTCTGTGGGTTTCTTGCACCTCCCAAAAGGCCATTTTTTACTTCCTCCCAGCCACAAGTGTTCTTCATTATTTTTTTTGGAACAGAACACAAGAGGAAAACAAATAAATCAGCTATTCTTAAACATACGTGGCAAGCCCAGGCTGAGGCACAGGTGGGCTGCAGCCACACGAGGTCTCTAAGTCAAGGCTAGAGAACTTCGGCCACCCAGCAGGTTTAGCATCACTTCCAGCCCTCTGTTACTCTTTCACTGATGTGATTTCATTTTTCATTTTTTTTTTTTAATTTTTGTTTTTCCCCAGCCCCCAATGCCTTCATAGAGAGTCCTAAACTAGGAGGAAAAAAAAAATAAAAAAGAAAAAAACATTTTGATGCTACCTTGAAAGACAGAAACATCGCAACTCCTTCTGTGAAACTGAAATCTCGGGTTTTTGGGAGGATTTTTTCAGGTGAAGCTTGTAAATCCTATGACAAAAGTAGCTGCCAGGCAGCCTGTCGCTGTCTTGGCACTGTAGCCTCATCCAGGAGACCCAAGGTGGCCCTGGACACCACTGGGAACAGCAGGGAAGAGGAGAAATTGTGTGCAAGCGCATCACTGCTTATGTTGTGAGTCCTGAGGAAAGTTGGGTGCTTTGCTAAGTGTCAGAAGTGGGAAATTTGAGCAATTAGGGGGCAATCTCAGTCAGTTTTTCAAGTTTTTCAGTGATACTATGATTTTTGGGGGTGCTGGGAATGGTTTGAAAGCGAAGTATTGCCTAACATCTGAGAAAGCAGAAGGCAAATAAACAGAAAAGGAGTTTTTAATTTAAGGAATTTAATTTTTTTTCTAAACAAAACTGAATACTTTCTGAGGTCTTGGCACGTGTTTTTGGGACTTCCCTGTGTTTGAGCATGGTGCAAACACAACGATATCCCAATCCTCTATAGTCTAGTTTTTACATATTCACCTGTGTGGTAGCCCTGCCCCTCCCAGACACACTCTCAGTCCTATTTACTAACAGTCTGGAAAAGAAAGAAGAGTGAGGACAGCAGAGGCTATTCTAATTTCTAATTTGGCTCCTGCATATAAGCACTTACATGGGGTAAAAGCTATACCCAGTAGGAACTAGCCATATGTGGCCCCAGACCTCTTTAACTAAGCACAAAACAGCTGCTGCCCTGAGCTCAAAAAGTTTAAGGAGTTTGGGATTCTTGTTTCTCAGCAAATGCTTTTTGAATATCCTAGAAGATTATTGTAATTATTGTAATAGCTGTAGGTGGGGAAAGAAGCACTTGAAGCAGATCAAAATGGTAACTAGATTATAGAAGATGTGTGCTGCAAACACCTGCAGGTGTCACTCAGTTGACTTTTCTCACAGCCCATTTTTAACTAATTTTTGTGGAAGAATGGGGACGTTAGTTTTGCTGGTTAAGTTGGTTTTCCATCAAGAGAAGTGAGTGCTGGACCTGACACAAGGAAGCATGCAGGTGAGAGAGAAGTACAGCCATCCCTTTTCAGTGACAGCAAGCTATTAGGTGGACCTAAGCCACAGTGTTTGGGAGATGGATAATCCAGCCTTCTGAACCCCGGCTGATCCTCCTGGCCTTTCTCCCTCCCCCACCTCCTCCTACAGAGGACCCATTCCGGTTTTCCACTTGCTGACAATAAGAGCACATACATATAAGAAGATAGTTTTAATCTAATGATGTTACAAATATGACAAGAATAAAGTCCTACAATAAGAAATGTTATTGTAATACTTATGTTTACAGTTTGGATATTACATGGCATTCGGTTGGATTCCTCCTTTGCACGTTCATTGCTTGAATCACCTAATTGCCATGTATTACTTCAAACTGGTGAGTACAGAGAAGGTGGTTTGTTTTTTTTTAGTGTTATAACCTCATTTCACAAAGGGTTTGGGGGTTTTATAAGAGTTTTGTCACTTACAGTGCTTGTTACGAGTCTTTTGGGATCTGCCATTTTAACATTCAATTTGTATCAATTATGGCCAAACGTATAAAATAGCAGTTAAAATATGTTCATTAAAAATGAAAAAAAAAAAAAGTCACAGATTTGGTCAACAGCAGGAATTTATTTAAGTCACTAAAGGCATGTCTGGAAGCCTGAGGGTAGGGAGCCAGGAGTGGCTGGAGAGCCACCAAACAAAGCACAGAAATGATGGAAGAGGTACAAGAACGAAGTACAAGAACGGGGCATCCCTTTTGGGGGAGCTGCAACAAACTTTCTAAGGTTATCAAAAATAAAACAATGAGCATGCTTAGGAAAGAGGAGAGGAGATTAGGAAAGAGAGGTTAGGCCTGGTTCTTTCCTACTAGCTTGCCAGCAGGACTCAGTACTGCTGTCCACCTTCCAGCTGAAGACTTGCTGAAATCCTATGAAGCTCCACAAAATGCTCTGACCTGTGAGTTGTTAAAAGACCACAGTTTTACCACCTGCAGTGTTTTCCTTCTCAATGAAGCAACAACCTGACAGGTCTGATTTGGACTCAGATGGTGTCCTTGCATCTCCCCTCCTTGCCCTGAGCCACCCTTCCTTTCTTCACCAGGACTCGGTTTCTCCCCGTCAGGGGCCTGAACCCAACTCCTTCACCAGGAGCACATGCAGATGTGAGAAAATCCATACGACAAGGTGTCGCTCATGAAGGAAATTGAAATTCTGTCAAATAGATTTCTTTGGCATGTACTGGTCTGTTTCTAATAAGCGTCTTGACTCTTTGTTACTGATGTAAATAGTTGAGCTGGATGTCTTGCCATTCTTAAAAAAAGTTTCTTTTCTGATTGAACAAAATGAAAACCTTCCCAGGGCATGTGGTTGTGAATTTCAAGAGTCCTGCTCTAAACGTGTTCTGATTTATTTTACTTTCACGCTGACATGAGTTCATGAGTTCCTGCTAAGCCATGTATTTCTCTGAATAAAGGCAGCAGACTACATGTTTTCTTAGCCACTACAGGCCTTTGCCACTGAGATAACCAGCCTCTTGCTGTGAATATATTAAGATATATGTAATATATTATTAAGAGAAGCTAGCAGTGGAGCAGGACCAAAAGAGCTGAGCAGACTTGACTGAGAGAGGAGGAGGAGGAGGTGGTGGCTGTGAAGGATGGTAGTTCTGCACGTAGAGGTGTGATGCGAGGCTGGGGAAGGCAGAGAGCTGTTACTCCCTGTACCAGCCCTGGGGTTTCAGAGCGGCTGGGTGGGATACCGTGGGGACAGGTGAGGTGGCTGTGTCTGCTGGGGCACTGGGGCTGTCCCCTCAGCCCGAGCTGCGTGCACGGTGGCAGTGCCAGGAGCCGCGATGCCGCTAGATGTCCCTTGTCACCCGAAGGAGGTTGGCGGCTCATCCCCATCCCTGTGCTGTGGGTATATGCGACGTAGTGTTATAAAAAAGCCAGTGTTTAAAGTGTTAAATAGGGAGAGAACTTATGGCCACCTTAAGAAAAATTTTTGTGTTAGCCTATGAGGTGGTGTCATGGGTAGCAAGGAGAAAGTTGCTTCTTCAGCCTCTTTTACTTAATTTCCCAGAGAAAGATGCTCCATCATAGGGAGGTGTTTGTTCTGAAGGGATATTTCAAACAGGACCAATCAATATTTCCTTGTGAAAAGAAGTTGCACTCGGAAATGCTGGTTTGGGGAACCTAACACTGTGGATTTGGCTAATTTTTGCTAACACTGACACTGTTTTGCACAGTGCAAGGTGGGGTCCTGGTGGCCTGCATCAGCAGAGCTGATGGGGAAGGGGAGCAGGTGCCTGTGGGCTTTCCTTGCACCTTCTTAGTGATTTTGCCATTTTAGGCATGTTCATACTGAAAAAGGCAGGAAAATGAAAGCATTTCTGTGAAGAGCTGCTGGACCCAAAGCACTTTCTTCCCCCCCCCAGCTAGTAGAATATATATTGGGGAAAAGAAATTGTCTCAATATGGTTCAGATAGAAGCCAAAGAAATAATAAATAAAACCTTTCCTCCTCTTTGCAGGCTCCTGGGGGGGAAGCAGGAGATCGTCTGCTTCGTGTGAGCTGGGAGAGCTTGTGTAGGCCACTGGACACCCAGCAGGGACCTTGCACTGTGGGGAAAGCAGGAGGCACATGCCAGGTTCCTTGAGGTGGTCCCCAAGGCCACCTCTCCCCTTCCTTGTGGATCACCCCAGGCTCAGCCCCTCTGCCTCACTGGTGCAGTTGTAGCTGCAAAGGCTCGGTGTGCCCCTGCAGAGAGGGGAAAGGGCCGGGGGGGAGAGGGAGCAGCCCCTGAGGGAGCTGGGCTGGTGTAGGCATGTGGCATGGAGCAGGCAGAGCTAAGGGCAAGGGTCTGCAAGCTCTCGGAAGCAGTGCTTAAGGGGGGGAACAGGGAAACCTCACAAACTTACTTCCACCTGGCTTCCCAAAATCTCTCCTTATGCTTCCCAGCCCCTGTGTCACCCAGCACGTGCAACTCCACGTGGAGCCCACGCTGCTTGGCCACATGGTTTGTGTTTGCCTGTGGCTTGCCCATCCCTCCAGCCAGCTGGCCTGGTCCTGCCATGCCAGGGGTGCTTTTGCCCCTCCATAGCAGTTTGGCAGCTGGGGTAGGAAGGCAGCCTCCAGCAATGGGAGTGTGCCTGCCTCTCCTGCAGTCCTTTAAGAGTTAATTCTTTCCTGTGCCCTAGGTGTCTGGCCATGTTCTCACTGGACTGGAAGCTGTCTTTCCATATGCCCCTAGCTCCCATGGCTGGCACCTTGGCGTGGACATCTGCGCTGCCTGGCATGCCTGTGCCCTTGCAAAGGCTCACCTGAACGTGTATTGGGCAACTTCTCCTGCTCCTGGTCCCCTGCAGTGCCCCGTGCACCTTCTGCACATACCAGTGCTGCACACGTAGTGGGGTGTGCATGACCCTAAACTGCCCCAAAAGCAACTATGCCAGTCTGTCTGCCCAGAGGATACCTAGCTTGTTCTGTACATCTCTTGAATATAGTAACTGACTGACCGTGATCTGTTTCTTAGGATGTGATGCTGCGATGGTGCTGTTGTGTATTCGGAGTTGTACCTGCCCACCTGAGTGACAGAAATGAAGCACTTGCCACTTTCTACTTCGTTTAAACTTGAGGAAGCCTGTAGCCCTCATCCTCCTCCTGTACCAAGGTATCCACGTGTGCCGTTTGCCACTCGGGGGCTTCTTCACCCAGTAGCATCTGAGGCAAATCTCTTAATAACAGGGGGAATACACACAGATTATTGTGATCGTAATTTGGCCGACGTAGCCTTTATTACTAATGGTGATGCTGGAGATGGAAAACCCAGCTTGACTCTCAGATCCCTGCTGGAAGGTAATAAAATAAAGAGGAACAAAATCCACGAGTGTATATGCTACCAAACCTTTGAAAAACACAAAAGTGGAACCCTGCCAGCGCTATTGCTGGCAATTTTTCAGAGTGGAGCCTCACTCCGAGGTAGGATTAGAAGTGGAAGTGTATTTTGTGTCTCTGACATTAGTAACATGTTGTGTACAAATGGAGGGTTTACAGTCATTTGACATTCGTTGGTTTCTATTGTAATTATTTTGTGCTGCTCTTAGAACTACGGGGTATTTTTGAACGTCTTCTGATAATAGAATAATTAGAAAATAACTTCAGCTATCGCTAAAAAAAAAAAAGCTAGCTATCTTGCTAATGCAAAAAACTGACAAAAGAACCACTTCAGTGGAAGTGCTCTTATAAAAATGGAGCGGCATTGTCGCTTTTCTTTGTTGAGAATGTTGGTGAAGGGAGGTTGACTCTTCTCTAGTCTCTTTTGTTCAACCCTGGGCAATAGCAGAATACACAGCTAAATTCTGGTGGCAGAAACCTCTCTGCTGATAGCTGAGAATGATATATATTAATGTGTATAATCATATATACATAAGAATCATAACAACATATGTATAATCATAATGACAACAATAAAAAAAATCCCTAACCGGTAGCTTGGATTTTGAATACCAGAATGAGCCTTCAGTACTCAGAAATGAGCCTGCAGGACTAAGAATACAGAAAAAGCTATTAGAATATTTTAAACATAAAAAGAGCCGCTTGATAAAATCAGTAGCAAATGAAAGAGGAATGTAAATGTAATTTTAAATTATTTATTTCACTCCTCTTTTTTCATGTTAATATATCTTCGGTTCCTAGTTCCCAACCACACACTAATTAGAAATGTAAGAAAACCTAACTTTTTACCATGCTAATTAAACTGTATGTCACATAGACGTTTGGGGAGAATTTCCCATGCTTTCCAGTGTGAATGGAAGGAAAGAGCAGCGGTGCTCACTTTAAACTGGATTTTTTTTTTTTTTCTAGTACCTTGCAAAAAGGCTTCATTGTATTTTGATTAATCCATGCTTGGTCCACCACGGATGTTTCCATGGAAACAGATATTTTTTTTTCTCCTTGATGGTAACTGTTAGGCTCGGGAAGGCTCCTCGCTGCACAAAACTCCTCCAGCTCCTAAAGAACTACTTGTTGGAAATTTTAATGTGCATAAACAAAACTCCCAAATTACTCCTTAGTATTATTGTTGTCAATGCTAATAAAGAATTATTTTCTTAATTATACACAGTGGTGCCTTTTCACTCCACAAGAAAATGGAATAACAGTAGTATTCTTTCCACTGCAAGAGAGCGCTTCTGCTCCAGAAAAAAATAGCCTACAAACCTTCTAAAATTGTAATTTAAGAGTGCTGATGTGTGAATATTATTTAATTCTGAATCCAAATAATTTGGCTTAATGGCTGTTAAAATTTAATTAATCTTGCTTTGCTGATTGGCAGTAATTTGAACAAATTATTCTTGTGTACCATAGCTTGGGTTAGGGAGTTTGGGGTTTGGTTTTGTTTGGCTTTTTCTCCCCAAAAATAAAAATACTCAGTGGTTGCTACTTTGATATTTGCAATAGGTTTTGAAAATAAACCAACAGAGGGAGCGTTTGTGTGGTATTATTAATTTAACCAAGTGGTTGGAAACATGACCATAGTTTCTCCCAGTATTTTTGGACAGCATATTTGTTGTGTAAAAATATTAGAATTCTTGACCATTCATAAAAATAGAAAATGTTTTTGGTTTGGAGTGGTTTAGTTTTCAAAAAATCCAACCTTAACTTTTGCAGACAGTGCAAGTAGCTATTTTAAATTGATTGTCAGGTTTATTATTTGGAAAACTAGAAGGTTTAAACCATGGAGTATTTATTATTCTGGTTTAAGAGTAATTATTGGTTAAAAATACATTGAGGAAAACAGTTCAGACACCTCTTATTTATATTTGCCTTTTATTGCAGTGACATTTAGTAGTGCCACCCAGACTTCAAGATCCCATAATACAAGAGTCCATAAAAAATACAGAACGTAAATATTTTTATTACAATAATACCCTGACACTAGTGGTTAAGTCAGAACAGAGAGAGGAAAAGAAAAATCTATTGATTTGTTCATCCTTGTTTTGTTTCATTTTTGTTCACCGTGGCAGGGAATCTGCCAAATGGAAAAAAGAAAATTGCTTTGAGAGGAAAACATGGTTTTCAAATTTCTTCCAAGGACATACCAAAACCAGAAATTGTATATTAAGCTAGAGAAAAAAGCAGAAGCCTCAGTATTTTTCGCTACCTCTTTAATGTTCACTATTAGAATCTGTTTAATAATAATATTTTTTTGCACCCTGTGCTCTATGCTAATATTTCCTCTTAAGCTTTTGGGGCACTGGTACTTTTACTATAACTGCACTCAATAACACTTCTGTATTGCCAGCACGAGGTGTGAATGGACTGCTGCTCTTCACAATGTCTCAGCAGATCAGAGCCAGGTACCCGACTGAATGACAAGGGAGGCTGTGCAACATTTTGGAACAGGACAGAAAAGTGAAATAACTGGGAACACCAGGGGCTGGCTGCAACTACTTGAGTAAAACTTGAGGAGGGTTCAGGGCTAAACATCCCTCTTGGCTGGGAAATGTGACAATGCTCAAAGTGGTCATGTAGTCAGGATCTGGTGGTGACGTGCCACAAGCTTGACTTTGGTGAACTGTGCTGCTCAAAGCCTATGGTTTCCTTGAAGACAGTGTTTCTCCTTCATAGGTGGAGCTGCTTCAATGACTGCTTGTTTTGAACCTCACAAGAATCATGTGACAGACACTTGGAGTCAGTAAGATTGTTTTTTTTCCTTGACATTGCTTTCCCTGCTGATTAAAATGGGATGCAACTGTTTGTTTTGTCATTTGTCCTACCCCCTAGAGTGAGCAACCCCAGGAATCTGTGGTGCTGAAGGCTCCTGGGGGCGGGAAGATACAGAACGATACTAATGTCATTAACACAATCTTAAAATTAAGTGGGGAGCAGTACAGTCTGCAGCTCTGCAGTGTGTGGCAGAGGGAGGACCCTATTTATACACCAGCAGACTATTCTGGGTGTGCTAACACTGGGAGTGAGCAGCTGTGAGAAAAACAGAGAATAAGTGGTAGTACACTCTGAGATGGAAATCACAGCAAAGCGACATATGTGTTGACTAAGTACTACTGCCAGTGCCCTCGTTTCAGTGCTCTGAAGAGATAGCTTCGAAATTTCACGAAATTGCTATGCCACACAGCAAACTCCAGAAGTCTCTGGAAATGCAGCCGTTCTGACCCGTGCCCACAGCACAGGATGACACTGCTCAGCAAAACTCAGTCTTGAACGCTGCTGGGAGACCAGGCAAGACCTGAAATATTTGCCTTCCTCATTGCAGACCTCATTAACAAAAGTACATATTGTCCCCTGGGAATGTAGTTTCCTAATCATGAGGTTCTTATGTGAGCACCATGTAGACGGACTCCAGCTTGCAGGATTTGTGTATTGCAATGTTTACCATCACCTATTAAAGCTTTAAAACAAATATGAGAACAGAATGTGTATTCCCTTGACAAGGCTGCTTTTCCACATGGTTTGGTTATTTATTTTCCTACCACGGCACTGGTTATCACCTTTCAGCTTTGTTCTCAGGGTCTCTAAAGATTTGAGAAGTTCCTGTGAGTCTTTGTCTTTCTGCGCAATGGAGTAATTCCTGCCAAGCCATGGATGCAGCAGTAATGCCACTGCAGCACGTGGATGTAGTCAAGGGCAAGCTGGGACTTGCGGAAGTTGGGGTAGACTTCCCAAAATTTTTGAATTTTGAAGCAGGCTCCATTTACACCTGTAAATAGAAGTCAAGACTACTAAAAGCAGTCAGGGCTCTGTTATGGCCTCATCTCTTGAACCGCTCTGCACTAAACGTTGCAAAGCCTTGAAAATCCAGCAGTTCTTGAACACTCTGGCTCCATCACAGGTGCTAAGACCTTCTCAGCGTGGCAGCTCGAGGCACCACGACTGCCTCCTGCAGTCCTGAATGCAGCTGCGGCCATGCAGCCATCCCAGCACGGCTTCCCACATCGCCTGGACTGCATCCTTCCTCCTTCCTCCTCCCTGCAAATCCTAGCGGAAATCGCTCCTCAGACCGGGCATTGCTCCCAGCATGTCTGAGGGCTTCATCCTTTCTGCGTGTGCTGTGGGCATGCCTGATGGTGTCTCAAAAATGTCATCATGCAAGAGTCCAACGTAGGGCAACTATGATGATTAAGGGATTGGAGCACCTCCCTTACGAGGAAAGGCTCAAAGAGCTGGGGCTCTTTAGCCTGGAGAAGGCTGAGGGGAGACCTTATCTACATTTACAAGTACCTAAAGGGAGGGTTGAAGGACAATGGAGCTGGACTCTTTTCAGTGGTTTCCAGCGATAGGACGAAGGGCAACGGGCAAAAGCTGGAACATAGAAAGTTCCATTCAAATACAAGGAAAAACTTCTTTACAGTGAAGGTGACAGAGCCCTGGAACAGGCTGCCCAGAGAGGTCGTGGAGTCCCCTTCTTTGGAGATCTTCAAGACCTGCCTTGATGCAATTCTGAGTAATGTTCTCTGGGCAATCCTGCTTTAGCAGGGGGGTTGGACTAGATGATCTCTAGAGGTCCCTTCCAACTCTGACAATTCCATGATTCTGTTGTTTCCCATGGGGGAAACAGGGCAAAAGTTTGGCCTGAAAAGCCTGAGAGCAAGCAGACATACCCTCTACCTGCATGGTCAGGACCCTGGAGTGACTTAGGCCAGAAGGTATTTGAAAGTTTTAGTTCCTCACCTGCCATCTTCGTTAATTTTTGTTTTCTAGCTCAGGCTTGTGTACTTTTGCATAATAGCAAATGGTGTATCTGATATCAGAGGTTTTTCCAGTAACTCTAGTGTTTAATTAACCCTGGCAATTTTGCTGTTTATTAGCTTCTCAGAAAATGTAGGCATCTGCCTTGTGGAGAACACCAGGTAAATGCCAGAGGAACTCATCCTGTCAATTTATTCCTCTGGATTATTTGAAAGAAAAATCAAACAATTTTGTGGTGTGGTTGCAGAATAAGGTGTGGGTCAGAAGCAACCGGGTCCTGTTTTCAAAACCAAGATGTCTAAAGATGTGTAAATGTGCATGTCTCACTGAAAATCCCTAGGATGTAGGTACATAGCAACATTTCTAATGAACCTGAGGATCTAATGGTGCTGCAAGCAACCCAAGAGATTTCCAATTCTATAATCAGTTTAGGTATCCAACTCCCACTGATTGTCGGGGTTGTGTGTCTTACCATGGCTGTCTAAGGGTCATGCTTAAAGGTTAAACTTAAGAGGTTTCTTGCTGGCGTTGATGAATAGGAGTAATTGGCCATCGTTTTAAGTTTTGGAGGACTCTGCAGCCACTGCTTTCATCTTAATTGGCTTCTTATTTGGGATTGTCATCTTCCAGCTGGTAAACTCACAGATTGTGGAAATCCAAGGTGAAAACTGGGGCACTGAAACAAGCTCCTGAACAAGATTCCTCTCATGACTCAGATTCCTCTCACCTTGCCGTGGGCGAAGAGCACTGATGCAAGAACAGTGGTCCCCATGAAGAACCACAGCTCACAGAGCAAAATTATAGGCACATGCACATAGTTGTGTGGTTAATCGTTGAACATGCAAAGCGTGTTCTGAAAATGTTGCATAACGTAATTACTAGCTTCTGTGCTGCAAACTCCTCAGGGAAATTACTGTTGCATGAATGTACACGTTAGCCATATGGCCATTGTATATAATGTTCTGTTCGGGGAAAAAATAGGTCGGTCGATAATTTGACCTATAGGTCATCAAATTAGTCAGAATCATATTTGCTGAACTTTAAAGCATAGTTATTTTAGGGCCCATAATGAGATTTGCAGGTCCTGAAATGAGTTTCGTGCTTTTTTTTTTTTTTGACACAGTGGAAATGTTCTATCCTGGCATCTTCAAAAGCACGTAATGCGTTTGAATACCTCCAACTCAGGAACCCTAATGAGTCATTAATTTTTTTAAGCATCCATCCTTTGAAAATTGGTTGCTTAAAAGTGCTGTGAGCTGAGTACTCAAAATGGCTTAGAATCAGAATAATTGAGGCTGGAAGTGATGTCTGGAATCATCATTCTTCAAAAGCTATTGCTGTTCCAGACGAAGGGAAATAGCTTAGACACCTCTTAGTAGTGGTGTTTGAAAACAGTGTGTATGAAGAAAAAAAAAAAGGAAATTCTAAACACAAAGTAGTATTTGAACTGCTTAATTTTATGCTTTCTTAAGAGTTGTCCTTTTCTGTATTCAGACCTTTTGACCATGTTTTGCCAAGAGGGTTTATAGATAAGTTCAGACACCTGTGAAGTTGATAGTTCCAGACCATTGTTGCATGACCCAGTTACTTCTGCAATTTCCCCGAGCACAGTGAGCCATGGTGCTCAAGGTCTTTCATAGCCTCAAGAACAACCTGTGAAAATGCCTAAGGGGCACTAATGAGCCTTAACGACCCTGATCAGCCAGCCCCACCTGGGGACTTCCAACCACACCACTGCCTGGGGGCCATTTCAGCTCAGCCTGGGGCTGCTAGTCCTTTCCTGAGCTGTGCTGTGGGATGGTGGTCTCCGGTCCCCTCTCCTAGGTTGCTCTCATCCTGGCTCATTCTTTGGTGAGCTGTAGACTGCCAATGGACACCATTACTAGTCCTCTATGTTCAGCATTGTAGACTTGTGTCCCTCGGTGAGGGCCTGGATGGAGGGTAGTGCCCTTCAGCTCCTGCTTAATCCCCTTTGTGGGACAGCCATCCAGGCATCTCTCTAGCAGTAAGAGGCTGATTTCCAATCCGGTTTTCTCCAGGATGGTGATGTGGCTGTTGCTACCTGCTATTACTCAGAGTGTAGGTCAGTAGTTATTTTTTTTATACCTTGCATCTGAAAAATATTTAAGGCAATATTGACTGCTCTAACCTCCAACCCATTATGTTCTCGTGCTCATTTTTGTTTTTCAAAGCTTTTGTGTTTTACTGTATTCAATGGTATTTGCTGCTTCCTTTGTTGACAAGAAAATTTTTATCCAGTTGTGCCTAACGAAATTTCCTTGGATGTTAAGTATGCTAACTCTGTACCATCTGAAATATCTTAAATAGAGGGTCTTAATTCATTTTAAGTAAAACTTATTGAATCTTTTGCAGCTCTAAAACTTAAGACTTCAAAGCCAAATTCTATGTTTAATTTTAGTTCAAAAAAATCTTCTGCAATCAGAAGTTTAATTCAAATTCCAGGTTTTATTTTGCTTCTTATTTAGCTGGAAAATGTTATTGGGTGCCTATAATGTGTGTCTTTGAACCCAAGATAGTCATAAACCACATGAAAGTTAATAGGCTTTCATGCCAAACGTTCCTGTTTACACTTAAAAAGCCCCTCAAAACAATCACTTTTTTTTAATAGAAAGCAGCAACAAATAAAGTAGGGATTGCTGCAGGCTCTTGGCAGGACCAAGTAAAGCTACATGGTCTACATAACTTTCTTGACTAAAGGTGCAATGCTTAGGATGATGGTTTTGCAGGCTCAAGGTATGTCTGCATGGTGTTCTGCAAACCTGGGCTTGTTTGGTGCTCCTTGCCAGGCCCCCAGGAGGGAACCAGACGGCTCTGCTGTGAAATTACTGTAGCCTGTCAGGATGTGGGTACGTGCTGCAGATGCTCAGCTCTGTCTCTTGGCTGAGTTTGTATGGGGCCCCGGGGCTGCAGGCTGGCATGGTGCTGGTTTGGAGTAGGCTCAGAGCAGCCCCAGAGGAGTGGCAGCAGGGCTGCTAGTGGTGGCCTTCTCGGGGCTTAACTGGTGAGCCTAAATGCTCTTTTTGCGTGGTGTTTTGTTTCAGTGGGTATTAAGATCAGTGGGTATTAAGTGGGTAAAAGCTCTCTGTGGGCGGAAATCGGTTAGCTCTACAGAGATCTAGTGACAGAGGCCTTCCTGGCAAAAGTTGCGAGTCCACTTTAATGGTTGTCCCCCCATGTCTTGAGGGGCTGTTTTGTCTGAGCACTTCCAAGCCGTGTAAGGTGTGTGTTTCACAGCTGTCCTATGAGCTAGAGCTGACTTGCAGATCATCTTCTGTGTGTGGCTTAGCCTTGGCCTGCAAGTGACCCTCAAGATGATGTGTGTGGTAGGTCCTGTGTTGAGATTGTGTGGGAAAGGGGTATGCTGAGAGCTGGTGGGACTCTCTCATGTGTGGTGAGAGAAGAGCACACCCAAAAGCTGGTGTAGGATGGACTCACTGCTGCCTGCTTATGATACCATAAGTCAGCAAAATAGGAACTCTCTAGGGCTCAATTTGGAGTCCTAGAAAGCAGGCATTCTTCATTGTGGCACTGGGTACACAGGTGATCGCTCCTCCTAGTGTGCACGCTGAGTTGCTCAACTACAAAGGTTATATGCACTCAGAATGTACGTATTCGTTAGATTTCTGAGAAAATATTAACATATTCATACTGTTTCCTGGAACTTCTTAATATATGTAAATGTCCTTGACACATGTGCATTTATGTCCATTGGTGATCTTTCACAGTCTTCTGGTGGTCATTGGTAGTCTTCCTCACCGTGTCTGCTGGTTGAACTCAGTATTCATGCGTGCTCAGCTCAATCTCTTGCTTGGTTTCACACCTCTTCTTTATACCAAAACCATCTTATTGTTTCTTATCTACCCTATTCAAGAATACAATGTCTTAAGACTCCTTTTATCTACATAGCAAATGTTTAACTTACCTGCTCGCAAAGCATTTCAACTTGGCTACCTTGTTTCAGTAAGGAGGGAACCATATGTCCTTTTGGACTCGGTAGCACTTACAGTTAGGTCTTGGGAGAGACGGGGCTGTACCCAAGGACTGTGCAGAAGCTTCAGCTGCTAACACTGAGAAAAGAGTGATTGCATGTGAACGGTGGTGTTTCAAGGGCATATCCTTTTCCCCCTGCCTTTGTGGCTCATGATGAGTTTGGCAAGAGACAAACTTCTTTCCAATCTAACTTTTGGTATGTTCTCCAAGGCCTAGGAGCCCTAGGGCAATTCACGTTAAAGGTCACTCCAGCTTTGTTCAATGTGAGTTTATGGCCCTGCTCCCTGGTACTGCTGAAATTATAGCTGAAATAGGAAAAAATCAAGGCAAAATCTCTCCAGATCTCTGATTCTTACATCCAGTATCTACCATCCTTGCTCATGTGTGGCAAGAAGTGGTTTATTTTCCTGCACAAAGGAAAGCTCTTTGTTCATGAAGCAGTTTCCTTAAGTGCTGAAAATGCTGTGTTGTTTTTGTTCTAGTTTTTTCCAAGTGAAAAACGTTCTTTGCATCTCTCATATTACCTATATACTCTTACTGGCATCAAGAGAACATTGCTGAGCTATTAAAACATCTGTGACCAGAGCCCGGGCATGGCCTGGCTAGCATTGAGCTTGGTAGCACCAGCACCAGCAGCCCTGTTGCTCCTCTTGCGTTCTGCCCCTTGTCCCTGGCCAGTGCAGGGCAGAGGGTGGAAGAAAAGCACCTGCTGAGGAAAGGTGTGTGCAGGTGGAATGAGTGTTTTGGGAACTTCCAGTGCTGATATTGCTACCGGAAAGGAAATCAGTCATCAGGCTACAGCCTTAACCCACTGCACACAAAGGGGGCTTAGCTTTGGTGGTGCAGTGGTCAGAACCATTTATGTTACAGCACTGTAACAGGGCTCATGCTTTTTCGCCTGTTAACACAAAGAGACACAGAAACGCTCCCATTGGTGAATGTGGGGTGAACTATTATGCTGGCTTATGAAGGGGTTTGTACTCAAATTCTAGTGCTAAAGTCACTGGGAAAATGAATTTCGTTTCATCCTAGACCCATTTATTTTCACTACACTTGGACTGAATCACTTCTGGGGACACTTGAGAATATTTGTGTTCTATAAAATGACACAAGTAATAGATTTATGGAGGTATAATACACTGGTTTGAGGCTTTTGGTGACTCACATGCCTTATGACTATCTCCTACATAAAACATTCGTAAGATAAAATCTGTGTAATTCACTTCCCACATCTTGCCAATAGTGTGAAACCACAGTCATCCAAAATGCAAAATATTTGTTATGGCATGCAAAATTCCCACTTTGTCCTGTGATTTAGATCTCAGTTCACTCTAACTCTAATTATTATCCATCTCTCTGAGTTATTGCTTGTTAATGATGTCTTTGTTTCTTTGATTAAAGAGTTTAATGTCAATATATGTTCTAGTCACAATTTATCTTAGACTTCTTAATCACCCTTACAGCCACCACAATGTCTGGTCAAGTAAATCCCATTTTGAGCTATTTTTTTCCCTGAGGGAATGCATTTTCAATTAAATCATGCTTTTAAAATGTTGAAGTATATTAATGTGGCTTATCGTTCTCTCCAGCATAAATAGCTTCTAGCAGCCCTCAGATAACCAGTTCAGCATCTCTTCTTCCTTCAGCCTAAAGCAGGGTTCTCAACACCAGTTTGTTCTTTATAATGTCACTGGACGTGAGGCTAAAGGCAGGGAAGTTGGGTATTTGTCGGTGTAGTATGTGAGTCTCCCAAAACAGAGGTTCTGCGTCTTCAAAGCAGCTCTCCTGTTAATTTTGTCATCTCCTTGCGCAGCCCAAATTCTGCACTCCCAGATCTGCACTGGCACTGCAGAGCTGACCCTCTGAAAAATGTCACCGTTATCTGCTTTTACACTCGATCTTGTCTACAGGCAAAAATAGGACTGCTTGAAATCTCCTGCTATCCAGCAATGCGTGTACGTGACCAGCGTCCTCTACTCTTGCATAACTTTAAAGGGCACCGACCGGAAATCTTTCTCTTTTTTTTTTTTTTTTTTCTTTTTCCATATTAAGCATTCGCCTGCTCCATTCCCCTGCTCTGCTAGGGAAGGTGCTTGGTGGCACTTCTGGGTTCCTTATTGAGCACCTGTAATAATGCGAGGCTGGTCTCCATGCCCGCCTTGGGGTATAGTCCGGGTAGTCAGCAGCTTCACAAGTTGGACAAGGACAGAGAGAAAGGATGGCTTTGTAGACATATCTAAATCTAATTTAATTTGAAACTTGCTTGGGTATTTGTAGCAGCACAATCTGTTAAACTTACCAAGGGTCAATATTTGGGATGCTAGTGACGGTGTCCCCAGTTTCTGTGGTTAAATGGCTGTCAGCGCCTGAGCTTGTTGGGTAAAAGCAACTTGGACAGGTCAAAGTGAATTGAAGACAGAGCCATTGAGATCTAGTTTCTCATGTTGTATGGTAAAAATTGTTTTCCACAACTCATTTATGAAATTTGCTTTAAATGTGCTTGCTCCTGGGTTAGCTGTGTGCTTCAGAGTACAACTGCTTCACAAGATTGATGTCAAAAGACAGTGTATGTTAAGCTTCTACCAGCCACGTTTTGTCTATAGGTCTGCTCAGTCAGGGTATAAGAGTGAAGAGAAAGATGAAGGCGGCACATGTTCCTCACAACAGGGTATCTGGACCTCAAGTTTCTACCAGAACTGGCCAGCATTTGATAATCCAGAATGCAGAAATCAAGTTGTATATGCATTTAATACATAGCAAAGCACTGGCTAATTTACTTCTTGCTGCTTTTTTTCTGCTCTATAAAGGAATCATCTTTGCAAGAGTGGTTTTACAAGGCTTGTTTCCCTCTCCCCTAGTTATCAGTGGATGGTGTGGCAGCCACAAAGGGGTGCAGCTGTGCAGCCCTCCCTGCTTGGAGGCTGCTATGTGTGGGGCCAGACTCTTCTGTACTTTGGCATAGGGGCAAGAATATCTCTAGTAGTCATTTCCAGGCAGCGAGCTCTTCTCCCCGTGGAGCTTTCCACATCACTTGCTGGTGGGTCTGTTATTCAGAGAGCATTAATTTCTAAATATGAATGAGAGATCTCTCTCTCTACTATTTTCACTCATTTTTTTATATTTTGTTTTATCATGAAGGCATTGTGCAGGAAAGAACATCTGCACATTCTGGTCCTGTCTCCTCAGCACTCACCACCTCCAGTGTACTGTCCTCTCCAGATCCCATCTGTCTCTGCAGTTGCCTGTACTACAGCTCCTCAATCCTTCCCTGACATGTTTGGTTTTTACTCTTATGACAACCTAAACTTAATTTCAGCTGACCTGGGTTAGGCACCTTTGGTGGGAAGTTAAACTTTTAAAAAAAAAAAAATTATAAAATTGTCACGCGCTGTTTGACAAAGGCTCAATAAATCATGTCAGTTTTTCTCTGCCTTCCGTTAAAATAATTCAGCCTTTATTTACAGTCCTCACCCAATAAAATACTGTGGGGGCTTGAGTTATCCTGGGTGTCTTTCCCCCAAAAGCCACACAAGATCATGAGTCTGTGAAGCACCATTCATAAATGGCATCTCTAGGAGCAGCCTGCTTCCCTGGGAAGTTCTCTCTCTTCCCTGGATGTTCTCTCAGCACTTCCCCCAAATTTTACAGTGCCCGCTACTTTAGACTGGGCTCTGAGGATGCCGACATCGTGGTTTATGTCTGCCCAGCTACAGGAGGAGCAGTGCTGCAGAGCTTTCCTGCTGTGCCTGTATGTGTCCCCACTTATTTTGCCTGTCTGGGCTGAGACCCAGCCCACACACCGAAGAGCTGTCCTACTTCCTTACTGCCAGCCCTGCTGGGGTGACAAACCTAGCTGCCATTGGCACCTAAGTGACACTCCTCCCTGCAATGCTTACTGCTCCTTCCAAATGAGTGTTTAAAAAAACCAAAAACCCACCAAACAAACCACAAAACCTTTCAGCAAATATATATCACAGATAATGGAAGGATTAAAGCCCCTTGGGCTCTATCCAGCTGGTGCTTGCTTACAGCTCAGCCCATTTGTCAGGGTCAGTATGTCTACCAGACCATCTTCCAAACAGACAATATGTTCCAGTCAGTGAACCACATGCCAGAAACTTCAGCAGATGATACAACCTGAAATAGCAAATTTTGATTGAGCTTTCTAGAGGCATCTAAGTCTGTAGACTCAGTTTAGGTATGAGAACCCTTGCTGAATACTGCCTTGTGTATGGTAATCACTGTCTCAATGATGATACATCCTAGTTGATAAATATGGGATTTTTGTTATATTTTTTGTTTGGTTGTTTGGTGGTTTGGTGTGGGGTTTTTTTGTTCTCGTTGTTCTGGTTTGAGGTTTTATAGGGTTTTTTGTTTTGGTTTCGTTTTTTTGAGGTGGCTTTTTTTTTTTCACATTGCACTGTAAATATTGCTATTTATTGACCATAAAGAGACCAGTTCTTTAAAATAAGAAAGGTATTAAAAACATTATATTCATTGTTAGAATTGCACAGGGGCAATTCTTATTATATGGATAGTGGGGCCCATGCTCACCAGAGCTGCAGAACTCTGGGTAAAATCTATCTGAATCTTTTCTTCTTTTTGCACTAAGTGTGAATACTGCATGCACTAGCAGCAAGCCTGGTTTTACACCAGAAATTGAAGTACTTTGTGGCTATGCAATAGCAAACTCTGTTTGGTATGAAGGAGGATACCCACTAAGCAAAAATCATGACAGTCACTGCTCGAATTCTGTTACAAACAGTAATAATTTTTTTTCTTGCATGATCATTTTTTTAACACTGATCTGTAGGAGAGGTTTCTACTTTTCTGCAGTTCTGTAGATAGAAGTCAGTTATTAATTTATACGTATTCTCTGATCTGGCAGAAAAGACATGGTTATTTTTCACAATTGTCAGGGCTGCTGTGGCTGGTGATGGTCAAGTCATCTGCCAATTGTTCAGTTCCCTTTGGCATTGCTTTTCCAGCTATTTCCCTAGTACATCGGATTCACATTTCAGGTTCAGCTCTAAATTTTTGCTTGGCATTTTGCAAAACCTCAGGCTGGATTAAAAATTTTCTATGACAGCTAATAGCTGAGCTCTTTAGAAGAGCTGATAAAGGCATTCATTGCCCTCAATTTTACTTTTAGGAGAATCCAAAATGGAATCTGAATTCCCGAGATTTCTGAAAGATCTGATAAAATCCCTTGTTTGTTCAGCTTGGGAAAGATTTGCTGAGGATTTAATTCCTCATTATTCAAAGCTTTCAGCTATTCTTTATCTGTGGAAGTTTTAGTAATATTGCAGGCCAAAACCTTGACCAAGCCAATTGCTGTTTTGTACAAATCAATTCCAAGGTAACCAGTTACTTTGTCAACACCAGTAAATCTTGTCTGGGTTTACCTTCCAACTTTTTGGATATACTACAAGATATATTATTGCTAAAACTTTTGCTAGGCATTCCTAAATCCAGCTGTCTGGTAGGAGAGAGGCTGCCACAGCTCCGTGCCCACAGGTCCAACTAGCTGCAGGGCTGAGTGTGCGCTCCCATTAGGTGTGTATGCAAACAATGTACTCATATGTATACACACAGCAAGTCACACAGATGAACACGGACAAAACCATTCATGCAAACACAAACAGCACTAACAGCTTCATCCTGTTCCCATTTTTGGCTGATCAGGATCATGGAATCATAGAATTGCCTAGGTTGGAAGGGACCTTTAAGATCTTCTAGTCCAACCATCAACCTAACTCTGATAAAAACCATCACTAAACCATGTTGCTAAGCATTATGTCTACCTGTCTTTGAAGTGCCTCAACTGCTTCCCCGGGCAGCCCACTCCAATGCTTAATAACCCTTTCAGTGTAAAAAAAATTCCTAATATCCAATCTGAATCTCCCCTGGCCCAACTTGAGGCCATTTCCTCTTGTCCTGTCACCTGTGACTTGGGAGAAGAGACCAACCCCAGATGAAGGTCTGTTAGTGGGAAATACAAACAAGCATTGTGGATCCATCCAGGTGACGGTCTTAGACACTCATTCTGTCCTGTGAAAGGCCCTTGGGTCATATCATCTCTGGCTGTCACACACACGTGCACACATGAAGATGCATCTAAAGGTGTCACTCAGTTGACCCAATGGTCTGTCCAGCGTTTGGTGCGGATCTTCTGATCCCTCTGGTAGCTGGCTCCTCAGTGTCTCAGAAGCACACTCACACTCACCCTGGCTCCCAGGCCACTTACCTTTCTCACTGGCTTTCCAACTTGATACTCGCTGATGATTGCATGTTGACATGTGCATCCTCTCTCGCTGCGGTTGCTGGTGCAACTGTGGTGAAGACTGGTGATCTGATGCTAGACAAGCATACTGGCCAGCTCTACTTACATGTGACTGGCCCCCTTTTTACCTCTTATCCCTCTATTATACCAAGCATGTTTTTCTCCAAAGCATCTTGCTCCCTCTCTTCTCCCACCTACAGTTCCTCTCTTAAACGTGCCATTATAAGTCCTGTACAACCCCCAAATGCTCCTCCACTGTGTCCAATAATGAATCTCATACTCCCATAGGTGTCCTCCTGGCCCGTGGGCCTGAGGCTCCTTTGGAGCAGCCCTGGGAGGCTCCAGGGCTGGGGCTTCTCTCTCTGTTATCAGGTTATTGAGGTTTCCTCTGTGCTCCTTTGTGTTTTTGGAAATGAGCCTTTTAAGACATAGCCTAACACCTAGCACAGCTCAAAGGCTTCGTTAATGGTTGAGATTGCCATCGTTTCAGGCACTGAATTGGCAGTAACTTCATAGCGATTAGCCTGTTCTTGATGACAACAGTGTCTGAATTCATCCTAACTGTATTTTTTTTTTGTTGTTGTAAACCAATTTTAGATTATTTGAGAAGCTCAGTTTTCTTGACTGGGTGTCTGGTTAGCTCAAAGCGGAAGGATTTGCCTGGGGTACTGCAAACTCTGTTACGCAATGTAGTTTCAGGCTTGGTTTGCTGTCATAAGTGGTTGCCTGTGGATAATGAAAAAAACTTGCTGAAAAATAACATGCATATATGGGTAAATGTTGGTTTTTAAAATTTTTAAATGCTGTCTAATGAATGTTCCCTTTCTGTTGCTTGGGGTTTGTGGTTGAAGTGCTGCACCTTACACTTACTTACATAATTAGCAAACATAACAGAAAAGTTCCGTAGTAATTAGGCAAGAAAAGCAGCAGTTGTTCAGTAAAGGTTGCAAATAAAGCCAGACTAGATACTTTACTTGATTTCATGAACTGCCAGGAGAAGCAGCCTGCAGGAAAAGTTTCCCATCCTCCAAGAACGGGTCAGCCATCTGGAAGAGACAGAGTCCTTTTACCAGCTAAACCAGAGGTTTTGCTGTCCCTCTTCACTTGCAATGTTTTGTGGCACCCCTCTGCATGTGGCATCTTTTACTTAACCACATTTCATGAGTCCTTTAGATAACGGGTTTTTTTAGGTAATTATTTTTCTTCCAGCAATATATATTTTGCCTTGTAATGTAATAGCATTAGCACACTTGGAGCCTGATGACTTCTTAGAAATTTCTCTCTTGTCCTTTGTCAGGGTCATTGCTGTCCTGTTCTTTCAAAACTGTGGCATCAAAAGTGTTTTGGTTTTTTTTGCATACGCTGCAGAGTTTCTGGTGGTATTGATCTGTGACATTTTCTCCTTATTTAGATGTTGGGAACAACCAGTACTCAACAGAGATTAGATCTGAGCTTGTAGATGGAGAATATTCCTTCAATTTATGTCCTTGGGTGACACTAGACTGGCACTAGGATTTTCCAGATTTGTGAATCATGCTTTTTCCATTATTGTTTGGAAAGACATTGACTTGCTTGTTTCTCCCTCTGTAGCTTCATAGCTATTGTTTATGCTTCAATTTTGCAATGAGTTTGTATGATATTCTGAAATAATTGGCTTTGCTCAGATCAGAGAAGTGCTAGCAGGTATGCAAGCCAAACTGATATCATAGCGTTTGTTTTTTATTTCAGTGACTGTCCAAGAAAAGCAGCTCTACTGAATCATACCAATAAATCTCTCTGCCTGAATTTTTTTCACTTTAGAGGGTGCTGGACTAAATGCAAAAAATATCCTAGATGCTGTGTGAAGGATGAAAATTTCTCTGCTGTTTTCTTTTCTATTTTCTACCTTTCAAAACTTCTAGCAATAGGCATAAGAAGCATGATTAAAGCTTTTTCCTTCTTGGGAAATAACTAATGTTTAAAATTAGAATACAAAATGACCAGAGTATGTAATATGTCAGAAAAGATTTCTACAGGATCTGTTACTTCCCATAATTAACTGCTTTAAATTAATGTAATAATTATTAGCTATGTTTTGCAGGTTTTTTTAAAAGCCTGAGCAAGATGACTCTTTGTGTTTTATTTATTAATAATTTCAGTTGTCTAGGCTCAGGTTTGAAAAGCCTACGAAAACGCTTTCTTAACAGACTAAGTAAGACTTCACTTGGTCTTCTTAGTAAGCTCACTACACCTGAAAAATCTCTCTTTTCATTTAAGATGTTTCCCACACTGCTCAGTTTCTGATAATCCAAGACAAATGGTACAGAATATATGAGAAATCATAAAAGGAGCTGCAAGAATACTTGAATTTGATATAGAAAAGGCATTTGATGGTGTAGAATGGGCTGCCACGCTGCGTGTTACAGACACCTTTAACACTTCTAGGTTTGAAAGATGAATATCTACAGTCTGAAGCAATCCTGCAGCAGAAATGTAGACTTCCCTTAGGTAATAAAGCAGAAATACTTGTTATATTGATTACCATGATCCTGGACTTTACGATTTCTAGCTACTAAAAAAAAGTAGCTTCTACAATTACTTCCACTAGAAAAAGAAATGAGAAGAGTGAAGTCTTTTGATGAAGATATATTTATCTTTTTTTTTATTTATGAGAAAATAATGAATAGTGCAGCATGTCTTCCTGCTGGAGAATGCAAAGTCAGTAAGACAGCCTTCCTCCCCCATGCTGTTACACTGACACTCATCCTGTAATTCTGGTAGGGCAGATGTCTCCGGTAGTGGCCACGTATAACTCTGACACTGAGAAGACGGAGTCACTAGTGGAGATGGTGGTTGACCTGTTTTTCCCTTTCACTGGCACTTTGCTTTCCTGCGTTATATCCTGTGTCAAAATCTGTTCTTTGTTGACTGAGGAGACAACGATGCTTAGTATAGAATTAGCAAGGGACTTTATTTTCTCATATTAGCTACGTGCAAAGTGGTGCCCCAGCCCAATGCATGAAGGACCCTGACCAATGAGGGAGGGGCATGTCATCAGATGCCAAGGCTGCGATTATACGCTTGGACTCCTTAAGCAAATTTCCTATTATTTTATTGTCGGCATAGGGTGTTCTTAGCTGGTGAGAGCCTGTTTAGGTTGGGTCTTCAGGTCCTGTTGACTCTGAGGTTATAAGTTCATAGGCCCATGTAGCATTTGTTCTTCTAAGCAAGTCATATTGCAGTTAGCACCTTGCCTTTTGTACGTGACTCTGAAGACTAATGTAATTCTTGCTCTTTAGCTCCTAAATGGCCATTTCTAGTGTTTGTTGCACTGCATTAATTGCTAACATCTGTCTATACTGTGGAGTAACTGCACTGTTGCTCTTGTTTTCCACTGTGAATCATACTCAAAGCATCTGCCCTTGGAGACAGTCAGTAGAGGGCCTGAGAGATGCAGAGACATGTCTTGGCAGAGTCAAGAATCTGATGTCTTAATTTCTGCTCTTTTTTTTTTTTTTAATTTAAATAAAGGTCATTAAGGGAGGCTTCCAACCAGGAAAGAAAAGAGAACCTAAAAGAAATTATTTATTTCCACAATGTCACAAGCTGCTCTATGAGCATGTAGACATCAGGCATGACTGCTAGCAACTTGACCTCAACCTTTCCTCAGGGTCATCATTTTTGTTTGTAGTAGCTCATGTGAGAAATCTCCGTCTTAGTCCAGGCTTGCAGGAGACTTTAGTGGTGAAAATGTGCTAGTAATATTGGGGAGAGAGGTGAATCTCCTCAGTGGGCAGCATTCTACATGCAGAGACATCAAAATGAGTCAGTAGAGTGCTAAAATTAGCCAATGGTTGTATGTGAAGATCTTGAAAAGTAGGTCACAGTGCTAACATACAGAAATGATGAATACTGCTGATAAGGATCATGCAGAAAGCTTTGCAGATACTAAGGCAGGAGGAACAAGTGTGCAACAGACCATAGCATTTTATCCAGTACTTCTTGTGTGCAGACAAGATGAGTCACATGTGAGCTTAACCTTAAGCATGTGCTGAAGTATTTTGTTAAAAGAAGACTGGTTTTTTTTCAGTGTTATGGTTTTTCCTTTCTCCTTCTTTCCTGGAGCAGATACAGGGAGAGGTAGAAGTGCAACATCTTGGTAGTCCTCAATTAATTAGCATAGTTGTAGGAATAAGGGGCAACAAAGAGAAGTGAAAATTTCATTGAAGTGAACTGTTTAGGTCACAATTTCTCTCAACTCCCTTGTGTTTAGTTTTATTTTGGTGGAGTTTTGTCTAGATTTGTATCTTGTGGAATTGAGATTGAAATGTTTTGCTGGTTTTACGTTATCTCTGTTAATACATTTTCCCAAAAATTGCAAACAGATCTCCTTTGATTAAACTGCTTTCTTTCTAAAAGATGCTCAAATGAGTGGCAAGTAAGTTTGGGGTTGTGATGTACATATGATTATTTCCTGTGTCTGCTGCTGGTCTTCATCATTGCCTATGACAAGAGGAGCTCAAACAGAATAAAAATGATTTTTGGTGGGTTAACTTGCAGCTCATTTAACATGAATTTGTGGGTGTTTTTTATGTTATGCATCCGTCTGCATAAATAGATGAGAAATGGCAGCCCATTGTAGGAAAGCTTAAAAAAACCCCATAAATGTAATTTTCCTTGGTAAAAGACAATCTAAGAAAAAGACAATGAAAATGAAGAAAGGATTTTTTAATCTAAGTGAAAAATTGGAGCAGGGGTGGAAATAGTTGGATGACATGCAGTATAAAGGACATTTTGCATAGAACATAATATGAACAAATCCATCAGAAAAGAACAACAGAAAGTAAATACGCATACTCAGATTTTTTGATACTATTTTCCTAGAAGAGACGTGTTCCAATGAATAATTGAAAACTGGTTCTTTGGGATTTGTCCCCAAAAAAGGAGACAATACTTCGGAAACATTCAATAGTTGTTTATTTAATAACCAAAATAATTCAAGTTAAGATTAAGGAAAATTGTTCACAGGTAATGAAATGTACAAACTATGAATAACTTAAAAACAAATGGCTCAGTCCTGTATTTGTTTAGGTCTATAACATATATAATTCCTTTGAGGTCAGCACCTTAAAACCACTGAGGAGTACCTAAAATGAGAAGAAAAGCATCATAAGTTCATAAAAAGAGAGTAATGAACAGGAGAAGGTGGCATGCATGCTTGTCAAGTTGAGGAGGGAGAAAATTAGGTTATAATTAATGAGCTAATGGATAAAGCAGAAAAATATCTTAGAAAAAAAAAGCCTAAAAAGCTTAACACAATAACAGGACATATCTGAACAATCTGCATCCTTGATGGACACAGAACAAATATTTAATGTAAATTCACACAGTTCAAGAGAAATTAGCACGAGGTAAATCTGCTTCCAGAAACATCTCAGGATATATTTCATAGAAATAAAAAATTACTGTGCAAACCCTCTTTAGACACCATTGGTAGTATATGTGCATATTCAAAATGAAAAGTCATGTGTATTCACCAACATATTTTCTTTTGGGGAGCCTATCAAGTACCTTTGAGCATTTTTTGCTTATTTCTCTGATTGTTTTAAGCAATCATTAATATGATTGATGAGATCGACATGAATTGTGAATATTCTGTGCTATGGAATATTGTGTGATCATAGAGCCAAGTTGGATGAATGAGGATTTGCATTTGCAAATACTTGTGTATGTTAATTTTAATCAGACATCTCTGAATTATCTAACCTAAGTGTTTGTTCTTTCTTCAGTTTCTCTGTATTCGAAAGTGTATTCGTGAATGATTTAAAATCTTTTTATCACTTTTTGAATAGAAGCTATGACAGTGAAATCCAACTTAGGGGAGTCCATGGAGAAACCAGCTAGTAAACAGGGTGAAAATAAAACTTTTCTGTTATTTTCAAACAGAGTAAATCCATTGTATTAAATTCAAGATATGAAGGATATCCTTGTAAAATGAATAACAACAACAACAAAAGCAATCCATAGTAAGAAATTAATCACTGGGGGGGTTTCCTCAGGCTTTGTGATAAAGAAAACTGCCTAAAATTTCCATTGTTTTATAAAACGCTAAGGATCCAAAAATGAGTATGGGGGATTTAGTGAGGTTCAGGATGACAACAGATATTTTATGAGGTTTAAAATGTTCAGTGAAAAGCAGTATGTAAAGCTTTATTCATTATGTTAAGAAGTGAATCCAACTGAATTAATCTGCTTCAAGCAACCTTCCTACAATGCTTTAAGCCATATTAGTGAGGTAATGCTGAACTTCTTACAGAAGTGAAAATGTGCTTTAACAATAAAAAGATTGTATTTTAGTACTGGAAATATTTTAAGTGTAATCCATTACATTAATTGAAATAATTTAGCAATTCAGTGTAGAACAAAATTTAGGATACACTTTTCAGTGCTTGAGGCGAGGCTAGATACTCGATGTTTATGTCGTGGTTTAATCCCACCCAGGACCTAAGCGCTACACAGCTGCTCACTCATTCCCCCATCACGGTGGGATTGGGGAGAGAATTGGAAGAGTAAAAGTGAGAAAACTCATGAGTTGAGATAAATCATAGAATCATAGAATGGTTAGAGTTGGGAGGGACCTTAAAGATCAACAAGTTCCC
This sequence comes from Tringa tobata, assembly GCA_033628505.1. Classification (NCBI taxonomy): domain Eukaryota; kingdom Metazoa; phylum Chordata; class Aves; order Charadriiformes; family Scolopacidae; genus Tringa; species Tringa tobata. The sequence goes on from JAHREE010000193.1 coordinate 2,640,895, forward strand.
ACTCCCCTTCCATGGGCAGGGACACCTTCCACTAGACCAGGCTACTCAAAGCCCCATCACTGAATGTGTTCATGGCCAGGTTGGATGGGGCATCTACAACTTATCTGGGCAACTTGTTTCAGTGCCTCACAACCCTCATAGTGAAAAATTTCTTCCTAATATCTAATCTAAGTCTACCCTCTTTCAGTTTAAAGCCATTCCCCCTTGTCCTATTACTATATGTCCATGTAAAAAGTCCCCCTTCAGCTTTCTTGTAGGCACCTGTTAGGTACTTGAAGGCTGCTAGAAGGACTCCCCGGAGCTTTCTTTTCTCCAGGCTGAACAACCCCCACTCACTCAGCCTGTCTTCATAGGAGAGGTGCTCCAGCCCACTGATGGTCTTTGTGGCCCTCCTCTGGACTTGCTCCAACAGGTTCTTCTTATATTGGGGGCTCCAAAGCTGGATGCAGTATTTGGTCCAGTCTCATGAGAGTGGACTAGAGGGACCAAATCACCTCCTTCAACCTGCTGGCCATGCTTATTTTAATGCAGCCTAGGATACAGTTGGCTTTCTGGGCTGCAAGTGGATGTTGCCAGACCATATTGAGCTTCTCATCCACCAACACCCCCAAGCCCTTCTCCTCAGGGGTGCTCTCAATCCATTCTCTGCCCAGCCTGTATTTGTGCTTAGGGTTGCCCTGACTCACATGCAAGACAGTTTAATAGGTAAAGCAAAAGCCGCACATGCAAGTGAAGCAAAACAAGGAATTCATTCACTGCTTCCCATTGGCAGGCAGGTGTTCAGCCATCTCCAGGAAAGCAGTGCTCCATCACACATAATAGTTACTCGGGAAGACAAAACGCCATCACTCCAAACATTACTCCCTTCCTTCTTTCCCCAGCTTTTATTGCTAAACATGAATTCATATGGTATAGAACATCCCTTTGGTCAGTTGGGGTCAGAGGTCCTGGATATGTCTTCTCACAACTTCTTGCACATCCCCAGCCTACTCACTAGTGGGGTGGTATGATGAGCAGAAAAGTGTGTTATCAACACTATTTTCAGACAAATCCAAAACATAGTCGCATACAAGCTACTACAACGAAATTTAACTTTACCCTAGTCAAAGCCAGCACAGTTTGAAAGCATAACCACATCAGATTTAGAAAGATCTGCAGTCAGTTTTTATTCTGACATGATAAGCCACGAAAGCAAAGAGATGACAGTAGAGATTTCAGTTTGTGTAGTCATCTGAGATACATTACTCATCTTCAACAGTCTTGCAAGTGATAAATTAATAATTGAGAGGTTCATCTTCAAAACATTTTGGACAGTGGGAAAAGAATTAATATCAGCAGCTTGTTCCAGCACAGTATTCTTATTAAAAAAAAAAAAAAATCAAAAGAAAAAAAGAAAAATCAAAGCTGAGCTGGAAAATCATGCATAAAAGAAAGAGAACAAGCTGATAGATATAAGCAAACTGGAAGTCAACCAGCCCTACCTGACTCTTTGTCCTGATTCAGAAACTATATTCTTTCTCCCATTCATGTAGTCCTAGAAAGCAAACATCTTATCCATGGGTTTACAAAGGAGTTTCTTTAACTGAGCTCTTCATAGAATCTTGCATGAAACATCCAAATTTTAATCAAACTTGCTTAGGAAAGAACATTTCTGAAGAAATCCAGAGCCTTGAGCCTTATCTAAGCTCTGCAAATTTCAGGAATTGATCACACTGTCTTACTTAAGTGGGGAAATTTGAAAAAGTACTGAGAGTTGCTCAGATGCCATGAGACAGCCCCATGCACTGAAGAAAGGACCATTTATTTCACTAGTGAGTGGGAGCTGCTGTTTTTCTACACATCAAGAAAAATTGGGACAAAAACCTTTGTAATATAAACTTGCATCCTTTGTGATGGTGAGATTCAGATTCTATAGGGAGTAGATTTAATAACCTAAGCAACTGCCAGAGAGATTATATAAATATTCTTCTTCAATTAATGAAAGGGGTGCTGCAATAAAGCCACAAAGAAAGCAATTTATTCAACAATGCTAAACCGGGAAACATGTACTTGGGTAGAAATACAATTTTGTCACACCCTGAGAGTGAAATTGCTCTGAATCTCCAATTCTACTTTGGTGCAGAATTTCTTTATCTTCTTGGTATACTTTAAGGCCAGGTGCCATGGCAAAATTTTACAATGTAGTAAGTCAATTATCTTTAAATTCTAACATGCGGTGTCATGATGTTATGGTAGGAGCATGATGCAGCATTGTGTTTTATTGCTGTTTGTCATCACAGTAAATTGGCTTAGTTTGGAATTGCAGCAAGGACATTAGCATTCACAACCATTATTGCCTTGAACACTGTCCAGCCTATTCATTTCCCCCCTTCTCTCTCTCCCCACTCGTTCAGTAATTCTGCTTTATGCCTCTTTGAATGCAAAATAGATTCTATCAGATTTCCTCCCCTCCCCTTGCTGTCTTTGCTGGGAGCTGTTGTAAAGAGGAAAACTGCCTTAAAGTTTCCCATCTTGTTTTGGTCCTGTGATTATGGGCGACCAATTGTTCTTTGCACCTTTGAGATTTGTTCATTTTGTATGTTGGTGAGCTGTGAAAGCCCTTATATAGTGCAAGAGTTGTAGAGGCAATTGAAATTTTCATTTGCATGTGTCGGGGAATCTGGGGACTCCAAGTACATAATTACACAAGTACAATTTAGGACAGGTCAGACAGAGGCTTCATTAACTATGATCGTATTGAGAGAACATTCTGATTGCAGAGGCCCAACATATATACTGTTGCAGAAACAAAAGAAAGAGGTGAGGAAATCAGTTCCATGTTAACAAAGTCAGGTATCTATCTCTGCGAGGGATGGACTCCCTAAGTACCTTACTAACTGCTACAGTTCTAAGGAATCAAACAGTAAACAACACGACAATATGGAGAGGTAGCTCTTGGTGGAGGCTGTGGGAGTGGCAAACCCAGTATTAGCTCAGAAATGGAGAGTTGGAAACAATCACAGACTGCCACCTTTTAGTCAAAAGGAACGTTCTTTTAGTAAAGATAATGTCTTAGCCAAACCTCTCAATCTTAAATATTAATAATTGTACCCCCACACATTCACGTGCCAGTGTAGGTTAGAAAAACGGGGGGTTCACCATATCTAAAATTGAGCTAACTGAAATAAAATGTTTTGATTGGGGAATTTTGAAATAAATTGTTTCTTCATTTCAGAATTTTTTTTAAATACATATATATATATAAATTTTTGTCCCATTTTCAGCATTAATTTTATCCTTATTTTCCAAATGTAAAAGAATAGAATGGAAAGAAAGCCCATGCTGAAGTTGGCAGAGGTCTGAAACAGACTTAGTGGAAGCTGCATGAACCCTGAGCTGCGTAGAGAGTTGTGGAGGGGACTTGGGGGTGTCATCTGGCCCCACCTCCTGCTAATGACATGGTGAGCTGGGTCAGGTTGTCATGGTCTTGTCCAGTTGAGTTTTGAACTGAAAGATGTAGCCTTTGCAGCTTCTTTGAGCACCTTTTCCAATAATTGACCACATTTGATGGGGAAAAGTTTTTGCTAATATCCAACTGGAATCTCCCTTATTGCAACTTGTGTCTGTTGCCTGTTGCACAATTTTGCCTCTTGTGCTCTTGCTGTGTATGTACAAATAGTTTTCCCTGCCTAGTCTACAACTTTATCATTAGGTTGTTGAAGACAGCCATAAGATCTCTCCTGACCATTTTCCTCCTCTTATGGCTGAACAAGCCCAGTTCCTCAGCCTCTCCTCGTACTTGTGTGACCCAGCATTCCAGTCCTCCCCTGCTGGACTTGTTCCAGTTTTGCAATGTCTTTCTTCTACTGGAGATCCCAAAACTGGACATGGAACTCCACAGGTGGTCTCATGACTGCCAAATAGAAGGGAAGAGAATCAATTTGTTTCAGCTGCTGGCTACGCTCTTGCTAATAGAGCTCAGTACCTGGTTAGTCATCTTCACTTCAAGGACTCATAGTTAAACCACCACTGCCACGTGTATCAGAGCTGACCTTGAACACAGACAGTCAAACCCCAGAGGGAAAAGGTTGCAGAGGGAGGAGGATTACAGAGAAAGACGGTTACCAATTGGTCAGGGAGATTAAAGACCGTGCCTTCAGGGCCCTGGCACTTGTGTACTCATGATGGAGTAGAAAGAAACAGGTTAAGGCCCTACATAATTTTAAATCTTGCCCTGGGTAAGCCTGATGGAGATTCAGCAGGTACAGACTTACCTGACCTAACTTTTGCTACCACAAATTAAGGTATCATTTCTAGGTATCCCAAAGTGGTGGGCTGAATCACCCCCAGAAATGCTTATGTCTGTCTGCAGACATCAGGGAAGAAATTAGGCACTAAGTTGAGATTCATTATCTAGCTTTTAGGCAGCTAAATTCAGATAAGATGACAATTTGGATGGGATCTTACCATCAGATGGCAGTTTGGCACCCTTAGAGTAGAAAACAAAGGTTAACACTGAGTTTCACTTCGATATAAAACTTCTTCCTCAGCTTCAGACCTCAAGGTCTTATCTTCAGGCTGCCTGGGTGCAAATTATGGTTGCTACTTGCTCATGTTAGGGCATGGTAGATTTTTTTCTTTGTTCACTGATGTGGTTGGCTGCGCTCTGGGTAGTCTTGTAAAAAGTCTCTGTACTAAAGAAAGCTCAGTCTTAAATGAGATTTTGCAGCCATTTAATACTGATAATAGAATGTGTTTATGGTGCTAGAGGCTCCAAACAGATGTTATTCAACATCCATCAAAACCGTTTGGGTGTACGGTTTGAAATCAACTGATGAAAGCAAAGCTCAGTAAAGAGTAAAACTTTCTAAGCAGAGCTAGATGGCAGGGATGAGGAGGTTGGGGGTGTGTGGAAAGAATTTCATCTTTTGAGGGCTTCCAGTATTAAAATTGTGTTTGTCCAAGTAATGGTTCATCACAGGAGCTAGTTTAGCCAAAGAACTCAGCTGGTGGTGGGGAACACACTTCAACTACCTGAAAAACAGCTCTCACGAGGAAACTCAGGTAACCACAGACTCATGTTAAGAATAAGACTAGACCTTGAATATCTTTTGACAAACTGAAATATTAAGGTGATGGATCCCTGTCAGAGTCCCAAGACAGTACATATTTGGGAAGTTTTCAAATTGACTTTTTCATGTGGCAATTCTTTTGTCATACAAAATTCCTTACCTACTCTAGATATAAAAGAAGCAGCTTAATGGCCCATGAATAGAGATCCTATACCAAGGCAATTGTGAATATCTAATGCAGCTGAATGTGCTAAACTATCAGTCTTTGAGCTCAGCAATAGGAGCAGCTGAGCCTCTTTTTCTGTAGCTCAAAACACAGCTGGAGCGACCTGGCAAGACCATGAGATGCAAAGGGAGAGTGTGGCAATGACTAGGTTTCATGCTTGAGCAGGAACGAGGCTGGAGAGAGCAGAGCTGGGCAGGAACCAGAGACTTCGTTTTTTCCAGGAAATTCCATGATTCAAAAAATGTTTCCATTTTGGAGTAAAAGGTCAGATGTAGACTTTTGTTTGTTTGTTTATTGAAAAGATACTTTTTTGCAGTCAGCCAGAACATCATACTTTGATCTCCTGTCCAGAATTTCTGAAATTCTGGGGAAAAAAAATAATAATGCTGTAAATATATATTTATTCAATCCAGTTTGTGCTGCAAAGATTGCTAAGAGAAGAAATACAGGGCTGGCTTTTCAGAGGAGCTATGCCAGATGCCATTGAGTTTAGCTGAAGTTGTGGATATTGAATACTTTTGAAGAATCGGGGCTATGATAGTCATACATCATGCACTTGAACTGGAAAGTCGAAAACAATCTTTAGCTTGGAGTGATGCATCAGCCAGACTATGGAGATGAAAAGGGCTCTCTTTCTACAGACACATCTTCAAATTTTTATTTGTAAAGGTCTTTCAAACTTTTGCTTGTAAAGGTCTTTTCTATTACTTTAAACTTCAAAATCTCAGGTCTGCTTAGCAGTTTTCTCAACCGTAGCTCAGCTGTTGACTTTATAACTTTATAATTCCTTCTCTGTTTTCATGAAGTGCTGAGAACATCATCTAATTAGAAGAACAGGAATTGCTCTTGAAGTGCTATTACATGAGATTCTGACCGTGACCACCTGCAGTCAACCTTGTGAAGGAGAGAGAGACTGTACTTTATTCCATTAACACTTATTATGAAAACTGGGAAGGGGGGGGAATGGGAATGACAGATGGTTAACATATTTGGAGACAGTTAATGAGGATGAGTGTTTTCCTTAAACTTTGTGAAGCAGGAGGGACACTGTTACAAACTGACTCCGCGGCTGTCAGGTGCTGGCAGTCTTCACCAGTGACATACTATGGGGGAAAACCTCTCCTAATCCTGGGTGCAGAAGGATGTTTCTCTTGTGCAAACCCTGTGTGTGGCCAGCACTAGCCCTGACCCCTCTGCATTCCAGAAGAGCACAGCTTTTTTTCTTCTGGAGGCCCTGGGAATGGCATTGCAGTAGCCAGCACAGAGAGTTTTAAGGCTTACTACGCCCAAGTCTCTTTGCTTTCTAGCTCTCCTGAAATCATGCTTAACAGCCGTAAAGATGAAAGCAAATGTAAATGAGAACTTGTTTGCATAGCACAAATGTCGGCAACACAATTACAATGAATTTAGAGACAGAACTAAGAAGAAAACTGTTCTTTTATCCACCCATACTTAAATGAACTCAAAGAGGCTTTTTCTCTGTGCAGTGAAAAATGTTTAACCAAATTTGTTACTTGGGATCCTTTCTGGGTACAGCGTTTATGCCTAATTTACTCTCTGTGGTTCCATTTAGAACGTAATTTAATCAAAATGTTGATTTCAATCTTTTCCCAGGGGTTTGCCTCCCATCTGCCGCCTCACTTTCAGAAATACTTATGTTTTCTGGGCATGCCTAGGTGAAACCATCTTCTGCCTCGATGATAAAGAGGTTCTGTTAGCTGCCCTCCTAAACTATGAAGAAACCCCCAAGTTACTGTAAGCAAAACACTCTTGTCAGCCTGGTACAGGCACATTCACAGCTCAAGGCTAAAAGCTTTTTTCACAGGCTGAACCTTGCATTTGTATCCATGTTAAGGTGTACGTTTGCCTTCAGCTCTGCAGTCCTATTTCAAATAAGTGCATCCCTGACGTTCTATGTACGTGTAGTGCACTGAGTGCTTGTTTTTGGCTGGCATTGCTGCCAGTGGTAAGCACGTTGGTATGACTGTGTGTTACTGACCGGTCCTTGCGATAGGTATAATGTAACTTAATGAAACGTTCCAATTTTGAAGCGAAGCATTTTAGCAGACGTGGTGTCTCCTGGAAATGCTGGATATAGAGGGTGATTTAGTTGTTTTCAGTGCTTTTTGGGGGGTGGGGTTTTTTGTTGTTGGTTTAGGATTTTTTTGGGGGTGAGGGTGGAGGGTTATTCTTTCTTTTTTTCTTTTTTCTGATTACACAATTTACATGGAAATAAACTCATTGCTAGTTTAGGGTTAATCTGTACCTGATGCTTACTGCTAGTTTGCCTCAGAAGCTCGTTCATAATCTTTTGTTTGCTGATTTAATTATCTCCATAGCAACTAATTGTGATTTATTAATAATAATACTAGTAGTAATTGAAACAGAGCAATGGGGAAAGTACTCTGGGTATGTGACATGTTGACAAAATTGTTTCCAAATAAAATGTCTGTCAAATCTTTTGCAGAAAGCAACAGGTGATCTTAAGGCAATGATTGCATAGGCAGATGGGAGCTTTTCTAGACTTCCTACACAGCAGAATGCTTTTAGCTTTTTGTACTTTATTTTATGTGGTGCCTGATCCAAAACCCATCAAAACATTGATTTCAGTAGTCTTGGGACCAAGCCCTTCTTTAGGTAATATCTGAACCCACTGTCAAGCAATCATTCAGATTTTACAATCTTTCATAAAAGAAGAATTCAATCATAAACAAACTAATTAGATTTAAATCTGCTCTTGTGATGAGGAACAGGAAATTGAAGATTAAGGATTGTGTTTAACTGGGGAATTTATTCAATAGTCCTACAAATTCACTGAGGAACAGATTTCTTGTCTCCATTGAATAAACAGGTTTCGATAATTCAAAGAATTTATTCCTAGAGTCCACAAATCCAAAGTCTCCTACATTTGCTTTAGAGATGAGGAAAGCAGAGCTAATGCTGATTGGATTTTTACATGTAAATCCCAGGGATTATAGGAGCCCTTCCAGACTTGGTGCTTTACATTGGTCTCCTGAGACCAATGTAAAGCCTGCAGAAGTGGGGCAGGAGGCCTAGAAAATACCTCTACATTCACCTTGAAATGTTTTTCAATTTATGACTTGCTTGTGGGTTGGAGGTGGGGCATGGAAGTCTTCTGGGGTCCATGGAGAGAAAAACATGAGATTCTTGAGAAAACAGACGTGCTGGAGAGGCTACAATAAATCTGCCTCTGAACTCGCAGGTCTTGTCTGCTCAAGAAAGCTGCTCTTCTTGTGCAGTCCCCTTCTCCCTTGATGTCCTCAGCAGTTGCTTTTAGCAGCAATACTGCAAAGCACGTGGGACTGCTGGTAATGCACCAGCACATGCTCACGATTTCAAAAACATGCTCTGCCTCAGATTGTAGAGTTGCCACCATGGCTCCTGGAAGGGCTCTCCTAGCATTGAATTCCCTGACACTTGTATGATGGAAGAGATTTAAAAAAATAATAAATCAAGAGGATTTGTAATATTTATTGCAGCAATAAATACCCACACAGGTGACCCTGGGCAATAAGATCCTACACTAAGCATTTACTCCACATAGAAAGCCTTCTCCCCATAGCCTGCCCCAAGAAATCCCACTGATCCTTCATGCTTTGAGGTCAAAGCTCAACTGATGCAAAACACATGGCTTGTTTTCCAGGCTGCTGCTTTAATATGCAGGAGAGGGAACCTGTCCAGAAATTAGGTTGCCAGCCTTGAACTTGGGAAATTGTTTTCAGTTTTCTGTTCTGCAGTTGATTACTTATAAGACCTGAAGGAAATAATTTAGTGTCAGATTCTTCAAGGCATAATGCCTATTTGTTTTCCATGGAAATTGGTTAAGGTTAGATGCTAAATATCTTGATGTTCTCTGAGGGGCATTGTACCTGAAAAATAGAGATGGGATGATTCATATATTTGATAAATGTACTAACAATTGTGAAGTTGTCATACCTAATAGATATACAAGTCATAAATTTACCGTAAATAGGACTACATGGATCCTGATGCTAATTTGACCTTTCCATCTTGTTTGAAAGGACATTTTTGACTGTAAAGATGAACTTCTTATAATATTGAGATCAGTGGTGAATTTCATTATTGACTTCTGTGGATCCACTTACCCTTCAAGGGATTTTACTCTTATTTATATTTCTTTTCCCATAATAATTGAAATAATATCTACATCACTAGGTCTGTAAGTTAGCCATACAAAAGAAACAGTCAGCATCAGTCAAGGCAATGATGAGTTTGTCTAGATGGAAAAATACTGTACCATGCAGAGAGCACACAAGCACTCAATGGCTACACTTTTCTCTAGAGCTCGAGAGATTTAGATTCAATCATCCTCTCAGGACTGGAAGCAGTCTCGCCAGGATAAAGTGACTCTCTTAATACACTTCTTAGAAGGGTTTTAGTTGCTTTAGCTCTTCGAGTGAGTTCATTCAGGGTCTCCGTGTGGCCTGATATGTATTCTGAGACACTGGACAGAATTCGGTGTTGAAAATAAGGACTGCAGGTGGCCAGAAGCTAATCACTTTCTGGTTAGGGCTTTACTGACTCAAAAATGGAGGGCTTCTGCCTCTGAAAGCTCTCAGAAATTGTTGGTTGTTTTATTCCTGTCATTTGACCTCCTCTGTTTGCCGCCTTCCTCTGCTGTGGTTGTCCTCTTCTACCTGTCAGATGTTAATTTTCTGCCTCTTGTCCTTTCAGGAACAAACTAGCATTGCTTCCTCTTTATTTTATTGTGAGCAAGTACCACAGGGAACACCATTAGTAGGAGAAATTATAACCTTGCAAAACCCACTTTTTATTCTTTATTTGCTGCTGGAGGACTAGTAGAGGAAAAGTGGCGCAAGAAATTTTTTTTGCCTTTTTTTTTTACTGAATATAAATAAAATTAAATTGGTTGATTCATACCTTTTCCACCCAAAATGCATTGACTTAAAGCACTTGTCAGAATAGAACTAAATGCTCTGGTGGTAGTGCATCAAGGGAAGCCTCAACCTCTTCTTCCGTGAATTTTAAGAAAGGAATATTTATTTTTTTTGTGTACTTTCAGTCTAGAAAAGAACTTAAATTGTTGTGTGGTACCACTTTCATTGTGCTGAATCAATCACAGGAAATAAATAGTGGTGTCAAGCTGCCTCTTTTTGGACCTTCGGTACTTTGTCTCGCCTTAGGGACATGGGCAGTTTTTGGGCAAGTGACAGATTGCTACAGGCTGGTCAGAGTAAGATCTGGGCAACCAAAAGCCGGTGCAATGCACTGGTGGCAAATAAAACAAGTCAACTCTCCGTGTTCATTTTCTGTAAGAATTTTCAGCATCAAGCAAATAGGATCTGTTAATAACAGATGAGCAATTTGTAATGAAGGAATACTGATTTAACCATTTTGCTGGTATTAACCACTGCTCTTAGTGCTCGGAGTTGGTTGGATTCTGGCTGAAGAGGGCTGGTGTTGGAGAGGGACACTTATACCTTTGTCCGCCAAGGCTCTGAGGAGAGAGGGAATTAAAGGGAACAACAGGACAAGTGATCACCTCTACAAAAAGGAAAAATGCATGTGTGCAGAGTTTCCCAGACTGCCTTAACATTGTACATATTCAATATTCAGAATTATTCTCTGAAGAATTTATGCAAATATATTCCAGCGCTGCAACCATTTCACTGAGTATTTGCTATTTTGGGGCTTGTGGTTGGTCACCTATTTCCGTGTGATAGTTACCAGTCTCTGCACACATGATTCTTATGTATGCCTCTTTCGGGTGAATATATTTGACTATTTACAAAGCTTTCCCTATCCGCAAATAAATTTTGCTTTCTGTAGCGTGCATACAAAAACCAAACAAGAAATAAAGGGTTGCAAATATTGTCAGGAGGAACATCAGTACCAATGAAATACATCTGCACAGCATTTTTTGTTTTGTTTTGTTTTTTTTTCTTACAATGCTCTAGTTGTAATAATCATAGAATGGTTAGAGTTGGAAGGGACCTTACAGATCATCGAGTTCCAACCCCCCTGCCACGGGCAGGGACACCTCCCACCAGACCAGGTTGCTCAGAGACCCATCCAGCCTGGCCTTGAACACCTCCAGGGATGGGGGGCATCCACAACTTCCCTGGGTGACCTGTTCCAGTGCCTCACCACCCTCAGACTAAAGAATTTCCTTCTGGTATCTAGTCTAAATCTCTTCTCTTCCATTTTAAAACCATTGCCCCTTGTCCTGTCACTGTTCTTCCTGGCAAAGAGTCCCTCTCCAGCTCTCCTGTAGGCTCCCTTCAGATATTGGAAGGCTGTTCTAAGGTCTCCCTGGAGCCTTCTCTTCTCGAGGTTGAACAGCCCCAGCTCTCTCAGCCTGCCCTCATAGGAGAGGTGCTCCAGCCCTCTGATCATCCTCGAAATAATGGCATTTCTAGGAGAACAGGAACTTACCCCTCCAAGTTACTCCCCGAGGCAACTTTGGGGAAGGCCTGGAGGGGGGCCTGAAGCTCTCCTGGCAGCTCTGAAGGCAGCGAGCAGCCCAGCAGCACTGGGTCTCTAGCCCTCGCCAGCCCAGGAAGCAAAAAGCCGGGCTGTGAGGCCCAACCTCTGGTTTGGTGCACTGCAGCAGGGAGCCCACCTGCCCCCAGGGATGAAAACAATCAGGGACGGTGTTTTGTTATGATTTACAAAAAGATGAAAAATGCAATGATTTTCTTCCTTTCTTCCTCTCCGTATATTATTCCATCCTTTCTCCCGATTAGATTTATCCATCTGGGGGGAAAAAAAAACAAAACAAAAAAACCTAAAAAACCCCCTAAAAAACCTAAAAAAAAAAAACCCTAACAAACAAAAAAACCCCAACCCAATCACATGGCTTCTTATTTCTCTGCTCTGTCATATGCAGCTTGGAGAATTCTCTGATGCAATTCTTTGCCATCCAGCACCGGGTAATAAAGCTCCCTGTTACGGCCGCGTAGCGCTGCCCGGCCCCCAAGAAAGTGGCTGCAGATGAAAGGGGCATTAATAAGCCCAGTGAATTTTCAGTTCTCTCCGAAGGCGAATTTAGCTGTGCTGTCTCCCGCTGTGCGAAATGATAATGAGGCAATCGATGGTAAACAGGTGCAGCGAGGAGCTGCTCTGCGAACAGCGAGCCCTCGCGCTCCGCCGCCACGCGCGGCCCCTGAATCTTAACACCATTCCAGAAAGAGTGACAGAATAATAATTCCCATCTCGTGTTAAGGTAGAAACCTGTTAAATTCAGAACTTTCTGGAATTCATGCTGTTCTTTTCACGGGTTGGTTGCGTTTGCCAAGCTTCGTTTCAGGAATTCCTCGAGCAAGGAAATGCATCTTTAGGACTTATTTGTGTAATGAATTATTTACTCACTATCTGATGTTTTAGACCATTTTATAAATCTTTAAGTACTTAGAGGTTTTGTGTGGTGGTTTTGGTTTGTTTTTTTTTTTAATGCTATTCCACATTTATAATTAATTTTTAAAATACCCCTGGGTTGTGTCTACCTTTAGTCTGACTCTAGTGCTATGGTCTCGATCACCTTTTGTGGGATGGCAGGAGCAGAAAACGCACACGTGTATTAACACATGCACACACATGCATGTGAACACAATGCTGTAGTTCTAGTTTATTTACCCCATAGACAAAAACCTAGCACTTGAGGGGTAATTGCTGAGTTTCAGTAGGAGAACACCCCTTCTCTGCAGAAAGGGAGTGGGGACCTACCACGGGTAAGTGTTGGCTGGGCATGATGCTGCTAGTGCCCAGGCAAGGGGATGGCACAGTGCAGGTGCACTGCTTTTTGCTCTGCTCTTCCTATGTTCCCAATCTTGCAAAGGTGTTTTTTTTTATTATTATTCCTCCTTTTCTCCTCCTTTGCATTTTCATCATATAGATGTTTTATATCTATTCAATATAAGTTCTTTGTTCCCTTTTTTATGGCTTCTTTGTTATGCCCTAAAGCAAGCCCTGCCCAGTTCTCAAGGTTGCATTCCTTTACTGACCATCCTCAACCATTTGTATTTGTGTTTTTACCTCTGGAGTCATCCTGTGCCTGTACTTTCAAGGCCTCTGCTGTCATTCCATGGGTGTATTCTCAGGGGCCCCTGTGACAACCTGCTCAAACACCACTAAAAAGAAAAAAAAAAAAGACAAAAAGGCTCATAAATTCATGTCTCAATACAGGAAGCTTCTACTCAGCTTTAAATATATGCTGAAGTATCTTTTTTCAGTATTTGATATTTTTTTAAAATTTGTCACTGGAATGACATCTTTTCCTCTTCCTCTTTGAAAAAACTTTATCTGATCTTTTCTGTGTTCTTTGTGCCTAGAAGCTTCCACGGGAACCCCTTGTGCTGAGAAACACATGTACACATGACTCAAAAAACATCTGCTTCTCTGTCACCTGAAAGACTTTGCACAGAAAGCTAATGCATAATTTATAGTAGAGATCTTTGTCATGTTTGGAAGTTGTAGCTGTTTTACCTTAGCTCTACAAAGGGGAAGATGCTTTTCCTGGACCAAAGAGCCCAAAATCTAGTCTTAGTACTGCAGATACCAACTCACATGCTTGACTTGGGCAACATCTGCTCTGTACCTGATAGGCTGGTCATGTGGTGCCTTGAAGGCCATGTCACTCTGTAGTTCCAGCAATGCACGCTTGCTTTCGTGCCTGCCTAAATTAAGCACTTCAATAATGGGTTCCTCATAGCAAGCACAGTCAGATAAGGAGGCAAGTCCCTGGGGCGAAAGTGCATCCTCTGTGCAGCAGACAGCTGCACTCCCATTGCAGTGGCATCGTGGAAGTTATGTGGAACAAACACCATGGATATAGTGCACCTGTGAGACAAAAAACTTTAATCCCAGATTGAAGGGTGCAAAGGTAATTTAGTCTTGGCAAGCCCAATGCCTAAAGACAGGGTCTCCAAACTCAGCTCTCCTGCTGTTTTGCTTATGTCAAGAGTGGGAATAGATGCTAGTGCTGGTGAGAGGGTCCTTAAGACTTTAATCTATGTTCATTACCAAAGAATATAAGTGTCTCCAAAAACAGATAATCAGATTTTTCGTTCTCTGAAAAAGTGAAATTATCTTCCTTTTCCATACCACATCAAGGATGTTACCCGTGACTCCTTAGTTTCAAAAGAGAAAAGTTCAATAAGTATAAAAATAGTTTTCTGTCCTTTATTTAGGATTTGTTGCAAAGCAGCTGTGCATGGTACCAGACCCACAGTGGGTGAATCCCTGATACAGCCCGGGTATATAGTTTTGATTTATGCTTTCATTATAGACCTGAAATACATGAAGTGAAACCCCCACCCGTTGTGTGTGCCATGTGCTGAATAATAAATTGACATAACATCATGTGTCAAAACCTAAATCTGTTCTTTTGGGTAGCAACTGCTTACAGCGGTGTGGGAATGGGAGCAAGGCTGCCAGCGTGTGCATGTTATCTGGCTTCCTGGAAATCTTCTTTTCAGTAACTTGTTGTCCTCTGTCCACGTTTTAGCCTATGGCTGCAGTGTCTTTGCCTTTTGACAGGAGCATTTTGGCTTTAATACTGCCTTAGTATGTATCACGTGAAATATTTTTATAAAATGTGACAAAGCATAGTTTTACAATTTGTACCCTAACACATCTGGCAGTTACTCTGCCATCATCCTAAAAATGAAAAAGTAGACATTTCCCTCTTAGGTCCTCTTTCTCCCTGCTTCATCTTTGGGCCTTTCTAGTAAACTGTAGCATACTAATCTGAGCTTCACCAGACCATAAAATGTTGTTCTAAATCACTTTATCCCTTCCCAGGTGGTCTTAAGCAAGTCTTAAGATCGTTGTCAAAGTGCTTGGCTGTCAGGTGTACCATCCAATGGGCTGATAACCACTGAAAATATCGCACCTTATTATGTTACCCTACCTACAGTTCTCATGCCAGTACAAAAAAATAATGTTCTTAAGCTCTTCAGTGAGCATCAAAAGGCTATGCTCCCTTCCTTTAATTCATCATTTCTGTTATTGCTCCATTGCTTCTCTTGTTTACTGTTGTGTCAGGAAGACTATTTCTGTTTTTGGCTGTAGTACACACTGCATTTTACTGATGTTTTCATGAAACAGTTAACTGGCAGGTTTGTCTGGGTGCTTTTCAAAGGCGTCTCTTATTGGTACTCACTTTATCAATTATTTCTACATAAGATAGAGCCATTCTCTGATGGAGCCACAGCAGCGAGCACGAAGGGGGCATGAAACAGGTCTTTACCGAGCAGCGAACACTGCTTTTCAGTCCCTCAAGCCCCAGACACAAACTATCATCACAATGGGGACAGATCATTGCTGCTGGAAGAAGAGTGCTGTGAAGACCCTTCCTACATTATTAACTGCTCTTTTAGTTCCCATTCATTATTTTTCATCTTTGCTCCGTGTATGTACATGGGATTATTTTTTTTTTCCTCTGAGAAATGAGCTCTAAAACCTTAGGTTTGCCAAATGCACATGAAAGGGACTGAAATATGTTTCTAGCCATGCTGCTCCTCTTGGCCCCGGCAGCAGTTCGCTGATCCCAGCAGTGGCCTCAGTGGTGGCAGGAATGGCCATAGGAGCTGCAGGAATGGGAGCAGAAAGTGCAGCGGGAAGCAGTGCCTGCCTCATGAACCATCACGTCTTGACTATCGGAGAACGCTCAGCTTTAAGAGCACACAAAAATTGAAAGATAACTTTGCAGCTACAATGACTTATGTCTTTTGAAATTAAGTATGTTGCAGCACTGCACCGATAAATAACCTGGGAAGGCCAAGACAATGCTTGTGCTAGCAAAAAGCAGCCACTGTTAGTCAGTGAGGTCCGTTTGTAAAATACTTCTGGGGAGCACCTGTCTGCCTCACTGGTGGCACATCATTGGCATGTGTGGCCAGAAGCCTAGGGGGAGAAAGGCAAAGGACAGAGGGAGAGAAAGCCTCCACCATCTTTGGGTTCTAGAGACATACATCATATTCCAGAATTCATCATATGTGGCATTGGACCCTTCCTTTTGTATTTCCTTCAGCAGTCAGCAGGCATAAAAGAGCACACAGCTGCTTTGGATTAACCCGATGCTTTAGCATCTTCATTTTGCCATGATAAAATGATGTTACTTTGGCATCATTTCATTCAGTGACTCTAATAGATCTGGGCAGATACTGCTTTGGGGGTTTTTTGTTCTGAGGCCAAACCTAAAAAGCAGGAAAAAAATGTCTTAGGTCAGAATTTTCTAAAGTTTTCTTTGGCAAAATGAAACCAAAGAGAACTCATCATGCCAAAACCTTGAATGAACCTAAATGTTTCATTCCACCAAAATGGAATGTTTTGTGTTCTGATTATTCTTGTCTTTTTTTTTTTTTTTTTAATTGAATGACACTTTGATTAAATAAGTTGCAAGATTTTATTTTCAAACCATTGGAATGAAAGGATTTGCCATCTTCAGAAATATATTCCTGTACTCTCCTTTCAGCCAAGTCTTTCACTGAATTCAACCTGAATTTACTCATTGTTTCCATTTTGTTTGTCAAAATCACTGCTTGTGCAAAACCACCCCCCAGATCTTTCCTTCTTGCTATTGAACTGATTCTTGAATTTTCTTTCTGCCCTGTTGGTGAGATGTTCTGACTTTGTTTTTTCTGATGAAGAATGTTTCAGTTTTGTTCCTTGGTGATCTAAAAGTTCCTGCCATTTGCTCTGTGTCGCTGTTCAGATCCTTACTTAGCTGTTCCTTGGCCCTCCCCTGCTTATTCTGCGATAGAGTTACAGGCTACTGGGGACTGAGGGAAATTCTGTGCCTTTGCAGAGTGGATGTTGCTGTCAATACACTTTCCTCGTACACTTGCTTTGATTTAGCTTTGGAAAATACGCTGCTTTTTTTCCTCCCTCTCTTCACCACCCTTTTCTTTTAGGAATGTTCAGTTGAAGCACAAGTGTAAAACTGTGCAAGGAGAGATGAATCAAAGATTTGTATTTAGATTGGCATGTTGCATGCTCTTGAAATACGTTTTGCCTTGTGGATGCTTGGCTCTGCCAGGGAAGCCCACAGTCCTCCAGGCAAGAGTCCATCTCTGCCCAGAAACATTTCTGTTGCTGTTTGTTTGTTCCTTGGCCCATAAGCTTGGTAATCTGGGCTTTTCCCAAAGTACATGTACTTCTGAGCACAGGCCACTGTAGTGCATCCAGTGAATATGGAAGATGTCTGCTTTCTGTTTTATTATGGAAATAAGAATTCTCATCAAGAATTTCCAATGAACTTCTATCCAAAGCCAGAACCTGGGGTTATGTCCCAAGTTCTGCACAATTGATATCTTTGACATTCACCTTTAATCTTCTGCGTGTGCATTATAAGTATTCAGTAAACAGTGTGATTAAAATGAAATTATTTTGGGAGGATGAATGCTGTTTCCAAGGCTCATAATTTGCCCCTTCCAATCTTGAAAAAGTGACCCATTTGAATGAGGTTTTCTAAGTCTGCTTTGTCTGCAAAAGTGAGTTTTAAATATTCCCATAAAAGCACTTCATTTCCTGTGCCATGTGCATGAAAATGTACTCTTTAGTTTGCTGGGGCAAGGGAAGTTGAGGTTTGAAAATAATGCTGCATTTATATACAGAGTTAAATAGGCCTGAAAATAATTCTTTTAAGAATTTTATTTACATGACCAAAATTAATCAAGATCTGATTGTTTGAAAACTGCAGTATGGTACGTCAGTAATATTTTAACAATCAAACTAATCAACTGTTCCTCCTACTGCCTAGAACTGATGAAAGAAAAAGATTTTATTAATTCTACTTTTTAATACTTGGGAGCCATGAAAATGGTGAGAGCCAGATGGGTCCCTCAATAGTGAGATTCTTTTATAGGCTCATTCCTCCTTACTACAGCTAATGCTTTCCTCCTAATGGGGTCATTGTCCCACCGATCCTATTTCTGGTTGCACTGCTGTTTTCAGAGGCAGCTGGAATACGAGTCATGGCTGGCATATATTTCTGGTGGCCACCACTGGATATTGATGGGATGTTGAGTCTAGATCCCACCTCCAAACCCTCGCTGTTGCCAGGGATGAAACCTCCCACTGACCTGAGGATCTCTACTTGTGTCTGGTGGCTGAGCCCCTCCCTGGCGACTCAGCAGAAGAGGAAGGAGGCAGAACGGGTTGTCCCACATGGCTGGTCTGAGACAGCCTGCTGGACCTCTCTGAACTTGGTCACTTGGCCAAGTTCAGCAGAATTTGGTTGGGTGAAATCTTCCTCTAGTTTAACAAACCTAAAAGTTGCTTTCTCTCTGACACTTTTTGGGTGTAGTGACATCCTTCATGGCTTTTCATGGATCTTTTCTTTTTTATGGTAGTTTCCTTCCAACTGTGTTTATGTCCAGGATAAACATGTCAACATCCCTTCGCAGGCCTCCTGGAGAGCTCAGCCTGATCCCTCATGATGGACTGGCAGAGACATCTCTTGCAGATCCTCTTACTGAACAACCTGTTGCAGGTTTCTCAGGCATCTTTAAAACATAAACTCCCAATGAATCTGTGAACGTTTGATTGAGAGTGGTAGGGATGATGTTGCAAGGATGAGAAAGAGTGAGACAGGCAACAAGCTGCCTCCTGGATCATCAAAACCATCTAACTTTCTTGTTTTCTTTGAAAAGCTATTTTCTTTTGGAAAACTATTATTTCCACTTGGATATCCTATAGACTTTGGATGTCACAGATGAAGGTTCCCACAGCCAGAGAGAGCTCAGGACCAGGGATCTTAACTCAATCTTTGTCCAGGCCCAGAAAATCTCTTCACACCCATAGAAAGCTGGTGTCTCTGGAGCTGGCTGCAACAGCTGCCTTTGCAGGCCTTTCCAGGAGCAGTGTCTACATCCTGGGCTGAGCATGAGTCAATGTCTGCATGTGCCAACCTGCTACAAGGTCCAGGGATGGTGATGCTGCAGAGCTCTTTGCTCACTTCCCATACCCAAAATGCTTTTAGTAGTTGAGGCAGTAAAATTTCTTAGATAATGCACCATTATTAAGTTGCAAAGAGGAGTCTTCTTTGAAGGCGAGAAGACAAGATTTTGAGCTGTTGCCCTTCGAAGGGAGGGATTTTGAGCTTGTGTGTGCCTGTCTGCTGCCGATGGATTTGAGTGCCCTAATAGGTGCACTGGAGCTGCAGCGTGAGCTCTCCCAGCCTTGGCAATTGGCCTTAGGCAGAAAGGCCACTGGAGAAGTAGAGACTATGGGAATCAGGTCAGCCTGATTAGCAGCAAAAGCCTGTCCAGGGATATAAACAGCCGTATGGGATGGGCTGGGCTGACTGAGCCCCCTGGCTACGTAGGGCTGCCTGCATGTCAGCAGTGCAGAGCTTTGGCTGGACGTCAACCGGAACAAATCCATAGTCGGAAAGGGGCAGATCCTGAGCTGGGGAGTTCAGGGGTGGCAATGCAAGGAGAGAGAGGGATGAGTGCAATTAAAAGGCTGCAGGAGGCAGGGAAAGTGCCAGCTGGGTGCAGGGGGCTTTCATGGGAAGGGCAACGGGTGCTTCTCCACAACCAGGGGTGTTGGGATGAGTTGTGCATCTATTTTGGTTAGAAGGATCAGAGCAATGTCCTGACCAAGGTTTGACAGGGAATATTGAAGATTACCTGAAATTTGAAAATGCTTTGGGCAGTGGGAAATTTTGGAAGCTATGATATTTTGACTAGGACTGCATGCGGATTGGAGCTGAAAATAGGTGGAACCATGACACGAACTTTTGCTGGTCAGTAAATTCTGGCCCCTGAGGTTCCAGAGAACCAGTGCAGAGAAAGGGGCCCCAGCTGAGTCTGTGGCAGAAGTTTTGTGTTGCCTGGGGGATGTGGAAAGATCCCTCTTACTACACATTTAAGAAACCTCTTCCTCTGAGGGTTGCAAGGCTGCCAGTAATAAAAGCTGAATGTAGCGGACAGTTGTTAGACAAATTGCTTTGGGATTTTACAACGATGCAAGACTCTCCTCAAAGAGCGTAAATTGGGACTGATTTTCTCTGGTAAGGAATGGAGTCATTCTCAACAGATGCACAAGACATGCCACCTATTTGGTACATGCTTCCTTTGACTTTTTATATGTAGATATAAGGTATCTGTAGTGGAGAAGGTAATAATAAATGCTGCAACAGAGGAAAGGATATTACAGCCCAAGCAAAGCCACAATAGCAACTGAGAGCTAGGGATGTCTGGTGAGTGACTTTTGGCCGAGGAGGCAACACCGGCTGTTGACTTACTGTCTTGCAAGTAAAAAAACAGCTAAACCCTCCCAGACAGGAAATTTAGTAGCAGAACCTCTATAAAAATGTTGCTAAATTAGGGGAGACTTCATATTATTAGCAGGAAATACTATATGAGAAGCGTGAGAAGACAAGTGTTGACCAGCCTCTGCCGTGGTGGGGCTGGGAAACCCATAGATCCCATCTCTGAGCACTGTGCTGGGGCAAGTGGCACAGCACATCCTATGTAAACAAGAGCATGTATGCTTGGTCAGCAGGATGCATGTGGGTTGTCCATTCTGCTCATTTTAAACAAAAGTCTGCGCAACAGCAAAGTTATTATCAGAGGTGGAATGTTGTAAGAGAGTGGGCATGGTAATGTGTGTGTGTGTGAATATGCACAGATTTGCTTCTTGTCCATCCAGGGGGAAAAAAAAAAGTCATTACTAGCTATAGACAGCTGCTTCTACTCCCTCTTTGGTGTGTCTGTCCATGTCTGCTTTACCTTGACAGTGATTATTTGCTTCCATTGCCCACATGGGATAGGGTTATACAACACAAGATTTATTATTGTAAGTCATGTGTCAGACCTTCTGTTTAGTTTTCTCTTGCCACATTTCTTCAGCTCCATTTATGTGTGACCAGGCGCTGTGTCTGCAAACAGTGTGGTTGCCATCCCTGGCATCTTCCGTGTGAGTGATTGCCTTCATTCCATGGCTCCACCCCTTGGCCAGGGCAGAAGGGCTTTCCCCTGTGCAGCACATCAGCTGCAACTTTTTTGTCTCTTACTTCACCAGCCTGATGCCACTCTTGTACCCTGAAGTAGACCCGCTGCACAGCAGACCGCCAATATTCAAGCCACAGATCTATGGCTGTGGCTATTGGCACCGGTGTGCCTGGCCAGGATTCCCACCTGCCTGCATTGTGTAGGGATACAGGAAGCTTTGAGGGCCAGGACCTTTTTCTCCTCTGACAACAGAGCACCTACTGTCTTGGTCCACTGCCGAGGACTGTCACAAGGCATGTCATAAACAATCTGGGGTTATTGACACAGCACCGAAAAGAAAAGCATCCTAAGCCATTATCCACACACTCTCTGGTAGCTCTCAGGAACCATTTGGTGTAAGAGTTGTCTGTTCCATGACAGTTCTAGTGAGGCAGATCCTGGTTGTATTTTCTCCCTTTTCTTTACCCTTTCAGTAAAAACTCCCTGAATTGGCTCAAACTCAGTATTTTTCTGAAGCATTTTACAGGGAATTAGTAATACTCACAGGCTATATGCCTAAACAGACACCATACAATTATGTCTAAATTATTGGCATGAGACCATGCTTGTAAATAAATCACAGATAAGGAACTGAGTCTCCTTAAAAAAGCACTCCTAGGGTGTTGCAATGATAATTGTTGTGATCATAAGGTAAGCTGTTGACAGACAAATGAAGCAGTCTAGAAAAGCTGGTGAAGAGGTTAATCGAGATGGTTCACCCTGCCTGGTCAAATCATATAAAGTACAAAGTGGTATAATTAAATTCAAAGTCTTTATAAGCATCAGAGCTATGATGTATGAAGTTTTGACATCTCTGAAAATATGTGATAGAAGTTTGCCAATGCTGCATAGGAAACCCTATAGTGAAACTTAGAGCACAAATTATTAAATTCTAGACTTCAAAGGCAGATGTGTAGTAGATTGGGAGAAAAACATGATAGTTAGTCTGATCTGGTTGTAAATAAGTTTATTTGGGGTCTGAATCTCTCTGGCTTTACAGGCATCTTATGTAAATGAAATAGTGAATATGGCTTTCTAGGCTCACGCACCTGGCTAGCTGTGGGCAAAGTGTCTATGTGTATGGCTTCAGTTGCGCAGTTTAGTTAATTATTGTCACAAGACTTACAACTTTCTTATGTGTAAGAAAGTTGTAATGCTCACTATGTACCTAATACTTATTAACACTTTCTAGTATTAGATACAGTTGCCTGCAAAATATTTTAGTGTCCTACTAAATGATGAACGGGTGACTATCACTTGCTCGTAAAACATTTAAAGACGTATACTCTAGCTACATGCTACAGGAGCTGCAAAGCCATTAATAGTCAAAGAAGGAGTGACTTGCTTGTAAAGGCTATGTAAGCTTTGGTATTTAAGTTCCCCTCCCCAGCCCGTGAAGTTTCATGGGTGTCTCAGTACTAGTGGCTGGTGACCTTAAAACTATTGTGATAGGCAGATGTCTGGGAGTGGAGATGGATGTCACCTTTCTGCACACAATAGAGATGACTCTGACACAGCTTGTCAGGAGTTAGGGAGGACCTAATGAAGGGCCAGGGAGTGATGGTGGATGGGTGAGGTCTTCTTTTGCAATCTGTGTAGCATTGGCAGCGCAACACCTGATTGCTGGCTTGCAGTGAGCAGAGAACGCTCTGTCCCTGGCCGAGAGCCAGAGCAATGTGCCTGTGCCCACCCAAAGCCCTACGCTGTCTTCTTCCTCAGCACCTGACCCGGAGCTCAAATCTGATTTTCACCAGGAAATCACACCTGGGAGCACATACTGCAGTTTATCCAGCACAGCTGATGGACACATCAAGGCTAAGCCAATGCAGAGTCCTGGCAGAAGCAGCTTCACCTGCCTGGTGGGATGGGAGCCACGAAGCAGTGTCCAGTGGCCAGAATCATTCTGCAAAGCTCAACTAATGGAGCAAACCTCAACAAGAGAGAGCAGAAGAATGAAAGGTGATTTTATTTTGTACAAACCAGGTTTTGCTCATGCATGGTCCATTGTCATATACATTTTACTCACTCATTCTTTTGTATTCAGAAGCTTTAAGATATGTCTGCACGTGGTCTGTCCGGGATTATTTGCGGTGACAAACCGTGAGGGAAGCTAGTTATTCAGTGCTCATTGTATCTTCTGGGTTGTTCTTATTATTGACAAGCACGTGGCTGGTTTTTGAATGTGTCTTTTGCACCTTTTAAAAGTTGACAGTGACTGTGAATCGTTTGTCTCTCCAGCTGTCCCACCTCTGTGAGTCATTAGGTACAATTGCTGATTAACTCATTGTTCTTTTGCCTCTCTTTCTGGGTGTAGACTGTTGTACTTTGATTGCTCTCTGTTTTTTTCAATCTAGGTGTTTAGAGAAACTGCAGATAGTTGTGCCTGGGGAGTAGATGACCTACTAATTTAGGGTGCCATTAACAGAGCTCTTCTTTCATCTCTTTCACTTCTTCCTGTTCTCCCATCCCCAGACATTCCTACTCATGCTCCATCCATGCCATAGCTGATATTTCTACTACACAGAAGTTAGCATAGTGCTTCTGCTTCTCCTAGGCTGGGTTCTAATGGAGATGGGAAGGAGGAGGACTGAGGAATGTGCTGGATGCCATTTCCTAGTGGAAAAATCTCCTACTGGCTATGGCAGTAACTCAGGCTTGTTTCAGCTGCGCAGGGAGCAATGCAAATATAAACTGCTAAAATTGAAGGTAGCTCGTGTGAACCTGCAGGACCATGAGACAAGAGAAGCTCAGTACACTTGTCTCTTTCAGGGTGATGTCCCTTGGGATTTGTACCACGGAGTCCACCTGAGCAACTTAGAGGGGAACACTTCTGTAAGATCCAGGGCCACTTTATAACCCTCATGAGCTAGTGTCTAGAGTCACTGAGGTATCCATGGGTGTTAAGGAGGGAGCCATGGATGAGGTCAAACTTTGCTTGCTGTACCATCTTTCTAGAAGTGTGGGAGAATCAGCTGGATCACCTGTATCTCCCCCAGGTCAGGAGCAATGTCCCAGTGAGTGTATCGTGTGGGAACTCACTTTGTCAGGAGATAGGCTATTAACCAAAGAAAGCTACAGGCTCTACTCAAGGCACACATTTTGTCTGGCACAGAGGAGAAGCTCTCGCCCTACCAGCAAGGAGACAAGACCCAAGGGGATGCAGCTATGGGTATGGGAGGAGCAGGAATAGCAGGTTGACTGCATGGGATGGCCATATGCTCCATGCAGGCAAGACCAGAGCATGATGGGCTGGAAGTGCTGGACCTTTATATGATGGCTGTACTGATGTTGTTGTATGGGGCATGGTAGGAAGTTAGGCTTCTTCTGGTGGCAGCCTGCTGGCTCTGGCCAGTGGCATTGCTCCTCTGTGGTGTTCTGCAGTGAAGTGGTGCAGTCCCTCACACCCTCATCGTACACCCCCAGCACTGTACACATGAGGAGCTGTGGGAGCAGCATCTCCCACAGGGCTGCTCGTTCGTTTTGAAGGACCACTTCCCTGACTTTGGTTACACAGTGGTCTTCTCTGCTTCAAGCAGATGACCCAGTGGGATTGACTTGCCCCAAAACAATCAAGTGCAGAGATTCACTGGCTTGTCAAATGGCTGGCACAGTGTTACTGCAGGAGGAGGGGAAGGGGCCCTGGCTTCACACCAGAATGGAAAAATAAAATGGTGATAGGTGGATTCTTCAAGCAGAGATGTGTAGGGATGCAGGTTTCGTGAAAAAAAATCAGACCTTTGTTATCTCACTGTTCCCAACTATAAAAATAAGAAAAAATGACCCGTCCTTACAAGGAGGTTGGAGACATTAATTTATGTTTGTGAAGCACTAAGTACTATAGCAATAAATTAAATGGGAGGTCCTATGAGGATATTACTAATTGTGTATTCAGGGCAGAGTTTGAATAGGATATAGTAAATAAGGCATGAGGCCATGCACTTAACAATGAGGATAAAACAAGCTAATGAATAATTGCTCATTAAATGTATGCCCTCCATGTGCACAGAAAGGCCAAAGATCCTGTGTAAAAAGGTATATGCTATCCTGTAATTAAGGATTTTACAGTGCATATAAGAGTTACAAGTTTAGGTTGTCTGGGAAACTTTAAATCAGGCATTTCCTACCCCCTAAGTACCCAACTTTCTAACCCTAACACTCTTTGAATGTAGGCTTTTTATGTAATTCTGTAGAAATCATTTAAATATTGTGTTTCCCCTGCTTGTCTTGCTACAGCTGGCAGTGTGCTCCTTCTCCCGTGCTGCCTTCGCCATCTGGAACAGAGTAAATGGCTTCCCAAGTTGCCTTAAATCCCATTGCCAAATCCCATCTTCTGGTCCTGTAATTCCTGTCCACCTTTCTCATAAAAGAACTCAGTCCCATTTCTTGACCAACCGTGTCTCCATTAAATTTATGTCCCTATCAGGTCTTGCCTTTCTTTCTCTTCTGTGTTTTTATACCATATAGACATGAATCTATAAGATGCCAATACATCTGCCTACGTTTATTAAAATTAAATGGGACCACTAGTAATTTAGTATTCTGCAGTGTTTCATGTCAGATTAATTAGTTCAGAAAAGTGTTTAGTTCAGTCTAAATTAGGTTTTAGTGAAATAGCAGCAAACCAAAACTTACTATATATGGAAACTCAGACTGACTGTTCTCTTTTTAAAGAAATCTGAGTTTCAGTGTCCTGCTGAAAATAGTAAAGGTAAATAAAAAGCAGAGAATTGGATCACAATCAATTATCATCCAGAAACAAAAAGTAAATAAATATGTTTCAATTTTGTATTGCAAATGTATTATAAATGCAGTCAACAGGAAATAAATATCAAACAGCAAAATGGTAACAGAGCAGATGCGGTACTGATGCTGGAAGAGCATTGATTTCAGTAGCTTTGCAGTTGTTTAACACCTGCCAGCTAAATTTGGCCCAACGTTCTGTGAATCAAAAAATGTAACGATTTGGAATAAAACAGTGGCACTGATCTCTGATCAGTACTCTAAATAATCTGTTTTCAGTATATGGTAGAAATAACAAGTAGTGCAGGGGAAGTTTTGACATGGGCATCAACAGGAAGCGGAGATGGCACTTATTTCCATTTGCCTTGTGCTGCTGCTTCTAATATGCTTCTACTCCAACTGTTCCAGTGGTTTATTGCTTTACAACTTTTCTCCCTCACTATTTCATGAGGCAATCTTTGGCTTTGTTTTTCAAAAAATTTAAATAATCAAGCATGTTGGTAGTTCTCGTCACTGAATTTTTCATACTGTCACCAGCAGGATTTCTCCTTGCTTTGACGAAGGCTGGTACAGTGGTGCTGTCATCTCCCCCTTTCCGAGCCTCCACAGCTTTGCAGAGATCACAGACCAAAGCTCATAGACTACATTTTTTGCCTGGGACCAGAGAACCATTGATTCTCCAGCCATTACGAACTCTCCTATTTGTGTTGTAGATGAGATTCTCAACCTGAAAAGGAACCCTTATTCATGTGAATTCAAAACTCAGTTATACAGTATGCACTGTGTTCTGCAAAATCATTTTAAAAGAAAATAACATTAAGACAGCAGACAGATGAAATTTAAAGAAAAGAAACCAAGCCTTCCCTGCTGACAAACCAATTTGCATTGCTCTAAGAATTACAGAATGAAGTAAAATTATTTTATTGCCTTCTTTCATCATTATGCCACAGTACTAATTATGCTCCTGGTGTTCTAAAGTCTATAATGCTATTTCCTGCTACTGAGTTCCTATTTCTTTATTAACTTAATGCTTTAAACACATGCTTTATGCCCCTAGTAAGGACCTGGTAACAGTCTGTCATCTTACAATGACACCAGTGGGTAAGCCTTCATTCAGTGTGAAGGTAGAAATGGGAGAACAATGACTCTGTAGAAATGAAACCATAGAAAATTGATTAATATTTTCCAGGATGATCAGCATATGCTGCCACAGAGTGAATATGAAATCACCATATTTTAATATGGAAAAGTGATGAAGTCTAGAGCATAAATAATACAAGTTACGCAAGCTTATCTCTGCATTCATATTAGAGACTGGTGTTTTTCAGTCTATGGAAGGTGCTATACATCCTGAAGAATACTTTTCTTTGCTGGAATCACTGCTTCGCATAGACTTCAGTAAGAGTGACCTTTCATTTCAGACAGTATGTCCAGCTCGCTTTAGAAAGAGCTAAGGAACTGCAGCCAAGAAGGAAGCACATGTCTGATAAAGATGGACTCACTGACACAGCTTTGACAGGCTCAAAGCTTAACATGTTAAAGAGGCTCATCGCTTTCTGGTCTGGAAAGCATTTGCAAATGGGCAATATTGCACATAAACACAGGCAGACTTAATAGTAGCCAGTTTCAAGGTGCTTCCCAATCACTGCTAGAAAGAGATGCTTGAAATATGGTTCTGTACTTGCTAAGAGTATAAGAGAGAATACACTATTGAAGGATTAACCACCAAGGAGAAACAGTCCCTTTTGGAATCAAGCTTACACTAGTAAAGGGAGTGCCTAATGGCAATTTAGTCTGATGTCCAAATGTAATCAGAAATGTTTTGATTTAGTCCTTAAATTAACATTGTACCTTCTGCTCGTGTCTTCCAGGGGGCTTCTTGGCAACTGGGGATTTCTGCACAGAAGCTGATCCTGAGACACCCCTGGGACAGGAGCTGTGAAAGGTGATGGCAAAGGGTTTGGCACTGCGCTGGCTGTAAAGTTTTTGGTGATGGGCTGGAGAGAAGGCCTTGGCCAGGGAAAAGTGGTGAGTTATTGCTGCCCCTTTCCTCTATTTGAGTGAAGGCAACCTTGGGACCGGGGCCGGAGGTTAATGAATGCTGAGCCTATAGGAAATTACAGCATTAAGACTAAAGCTCTAGTATTAAGGAATACGTTTAAGCCTAAATGAGGTTTCCAAGCATAAGATGCCTGTCATCAGTACACGTGCTTGGCAAAATTTAGTGGTGTGGTTTCCAACTGTACCTCCAGCAGTTGTCACAGGCTTATTTGGAGACACTGTCAGATATGACTTTAGATTCTTTATTTTCATGGCCATATTTTTCTCTCCATTAAATGATTACAGGTGCGATTCCTCATAAAGCCAGTGGAAATCATACCCAAATGTTTGGCAATAGAAACTTAGCCTGTTCTTCACTTGACACCAATGTAATATTTTTCAAAG
Organism: Tringa tobata; assembly: GCA_033628505.1. Taxonomy (NCBI): domain Eukaryota; kingdom Metazoa; phylum Chordata; class Aves; order Charadriiformes; family Scolopacidae; genus Tringa; species Tringa tobata. The sequence goes on from JAHREE010000193.1 coordinate 2,669,361, forward strand.
TCTCGGACTCTAATCAGAACGTTGCTGCTTATGTTTTTAATAAGTTGATGGTAGACAGTTTTATTTTTAAGGAAAAAAAACTCTTTTTTTTTCCTCAGTAAAGTACAAAACTTCTGATACTGACTGTAGCAATGCATAAGTGAGGTAGATCATGGTGAGATTCTGTTTGAAGAGCATTGTTACTGTCCCTGTCCTAACTGTGACCCTTTAAGTGTTCAACCTCCCCTGCGGGAAGACCACGAAATTAGACAAATTATTGCAGTGATTTTGTCATACAAGCAAGGGCTTTAGGCTAATTTAGATCATCAGAATAATTTCTCATTTTTACTACATTTAAAGATATTTTGTGTCTTACTTTCTGTCCTGTTGCTAATTACTTTAAAAGGGGCTTTGTAATAGAAAAGGAGATCTGTCACCGAACCAGTCATTTTTCTGGCACGCTGCACTGCAAGTAATGCAATTGCTTAAATAAAAATGGTGCAGCTTTAACATCATAATCTAATCACTCATTTCTTTGCCTTTCATTCTAATAATGTAAGACATAATGAACTCTTGGTAGATATGGTAATACCCCATAAGTATTTCTATAGGATTTATGTTGTCATTTTATATTACTTCAAAGAAAGCAGGATAAAACATAAATCTTGCCATTTTGCTCACTCATTTTGTGATTTTTATGTTCTCCCACTATCACTGAAAAGAAATGATCAAATTAACCATTTTAACAAGCATTTGCTAGTAGTGTATACGTACCATTCATTTAAATGACTTGTGAAATCAAACAGAGACTCTCAAATAATGGGGCCCAGTCTCCTTTCCCTGCATAATGACTTCAAGGAAGATCCACCTCCCTCTCAGGGAAAGAATGGATAGCTGGGAATGCTCAGGGGAATAAAAGGGTTTAAAGCAGGGCACATGAAAGGCTGAGTAGAGGAGTCTTTGAAAATAAATGCAGGCTTCAACAAAAGATGAGGGAAAAAAAGGGGGAGCGTGGACTTCCCATAGATATGGGCAGCGCATACAGAAGAGGTTGCTGAGGCAATGCATAATAACCCCATCCAAGGGCGAATGAGCTGTAGGTGTGGGGGGCTTTAGGCAGGAAAAAAAAATGCATTTTGATGAGGGGCACGGGATGTGCAGAGGCTGGCTGTGCCTAATAGGGGAGCGAAGAGATCTGAAAAGGAAGCCAGTTCTGGAAAATGACACCAATTATCTCAAAATGAAGTGTTTATATTTCCACTATGACGAGCTATTCTTCACAATCACAAAATGATGAAGGTGAGAAAAAGAGAGCTGAGGCCCGTATTAATATTCTTAAAATGACAGAAATGATAATAACCTTTTTCCCATATTTCAGATTTAGATTTAACTGAAAATAAAAGGCACCTGATTTCTCATCAATCTGGAGTAAAACAGATATCATAATACTGCCTCACAACTACACATCTTCTGTCCAGTTTGTCTGCATTTGGGTTGCAGCAAAGTTATGCTGGAAGGTTCTCTTAGAGCAGGACTGGATTGGGCTGTAGCATTTCCCGTGAGTGTTTACATCCATTTCTCCAGACAACAAGCAAACACAGAAGTGATCAAAGAAAATGGTAGGTAAGCTGCTGGCTGCTATCTTTTTAAACTAGCATCCTCTGAGTTTAAAAGAAGAAAAAATAAATAATTTTTAGTCATCTTCTCAGTTTTTGTTACCAGGAAGCTGTTGATAGGTTAAACATCTAACTAAAAAGGAAGACAGCAGGACTTCAGTGAAGTAACAGATTTGAGCTGTTGTAGCTGAAAGAATGATTTGGCATAACATTGTTAACATTTTAATTGTGTCAGAGCTAGCAACTTTATGGAGATGCACTAAAAGATCATCACTGCCTGACAAATTTCCAATAATGTACATTTAGCCACCTCCAACTGTCCAAGAAGTAGCTGACTCACAAGACTTACTCATGGATATCTGTTATTACTCTTACCTGAGATTATCTATTGGACTATGTCAGTCAGGGGGCTGATTCAGTATTGTAATGTTTTCAGCTATATTTTCCTAGGAAAGTTTGCCCTGCACTGAGAAGATTTTGTTTGAGCAGTTAGATATCCTTGGTCTGGAAGAGTATAAAAATGCTACTGTGCTTCCATAATGCATTGTTTAGGCTCAAATATTGTACTGCTTTTTGAATATAGGATACAAATATTAAACTAAATTTCGTGAATGGGACTGTGTTGACTGTGGTAGGTAGATAGGATAACCAGTGGCTGGTGCAAGACTTCTGGATGTTGAAGGACATCATCAAGGCCCTTTTCTGTGAGTTGGTGCCATATTTTTACCATCCTCACATGAGATTTCAGAGGTTTCAGAGCCCACAGCCACGTCATCCTTTCTTTATTCCATCAGTGCTGTGGGTGACATCTGTAAAGCTTAGTCTTTGGTGTCTATGACTTCATAAAATGAGGGGGGCCCTTTAACAAGATCAATAGTCTCCTCCTGTTTCCAGCCTACTGCAGTTACAACTACATGAGGCTTTGATGGACCTCTAAATGAGATTTAATGATTTCTCAGCAGATTTCGGTGCAGGAACTCATGATGTGGCATTTTCTACAACTCCAGCCTCAGGCTTGGTGGGGATATGGCTACCTCCATACGTCCATGAGACGTGGGTCCAGAATGCCAAGAGTGATGTCCAAGGGCTCACATTCCTCCAGACCCTCCTACATGGGGACACTGAGATTCATGGTGTGGAAATCCAAGGTAGATGCTGGCTCAGTGGTGTGCTCCCTCCCAAGTTCCCTGTACTGGGCACAGGCCTGACTGCTGATTATAGTCACTGGTCTGCAAGAACACTGTCTTCATCTTTGACTTTTTAAGGCAGCTTTGTTCACCACTTGTAGGTGACAGCTGGTGGGAGTTTCTCAACCTTCTGAGATAGCCACTGGCTTATTTTGCCCCTTGAGAAACTCCCCTCTCTCTCATGGCACAGGTTCATGGGAAATGTCTTCAGGGCAGCAGCCTGCAGTTATCTGAATTTTTTGGCTGGTGGAAGAGGGAGCTTCCAGTGCAGTAGACGAGAGCAGAAGTGTGGAGAAGAGACTGTACAAAAAGGAGGATAATGAAAGATAGTTTCAGCAAGGGGGCTCAACAACAGAAGGCAGAAAAGATGAGAAGGGAAAGGCTTTAGATCTTAAGTCTGGATGAATGAGGATAAAGTGGCAGACACTGCTAAAGCAGTTGAGAACCAGCAGTTGATAGCAGACAGGAAGATATATGCAGTACTTGACCCTGCAATCTCCTTCAGGCTTTGAGGCCACTCTTTTGGGTCTGAAAGCCTTCTGGGAATGTGTGTACCTCAGCTAGATGCTGGAGGCCTTTGTAGCAGAAAGTCCACATGAGGATTTAGGACCCACTACTCCATGGAGTGTTGGAGGGCTGAGAAGCAGAGCTCATGGTTTGGTTTCCTCCAACAGGAAGCCATTTTGTTCATATGAGCACCACTTTGAGAAACTAATGTGGCAAGTGGAGACAGTCTGGGGATTTGCTTCAAAGCTACCCTATTGCTATGAAACAAATTACTAAGCTAGACAGAATAGTTGTGTCTGAAAAGTATATGAATATTCCTCTTCATGACCATGATAAAGTATTTTTATCAGATGCTCTATTATTATTATTTCCTTCAGGATTCTACTTAAAGGTATATGTTTAAAAAGAAATTATATGATCACTGCTTATTGTTTCTGCCTCCTCTGCAAAACGGAGAAAACTAAGAAGAACATTTTCTGAACAGGACAACATTGTGATAACACAAAGAACTCCACTCATACTTTGCTTTTCTGCCATGTTGTAAATATTTCATACCCAAATAAGTTTGTGTAGTAGCTGACAGATATAGTGATTTTGAAAGTATAAATCTTTGAACAATGTCACTTGTGGTTTTTTTAAGAAGACCAAATAAATTGAAAGATCTTCAGCCTTGAAGAATGGAGGAAATAGTAACCATCTGTGAAACTTGATTTCTATATTTGCACCACAACAATGAATTATTTGCAGGTCTATTGCCTGACAGTTAACTTCTGTTGATTTCCTAAACCCTAAAGAATAAGTCTGAGCCTTCAACTTTGCAGATGTCCAAAGCTCTGCAGAATTTACATTGATAAGCTCTACCATCTTGAAAATAAGCCATTTTTTAGCTTTCATAAAAGTAATTTCCTTTCATGTTCTAGCTGTGCTAAGTTTAGCTCGTGGTTGAGAATCTCAGACCATGGCCACTTTGGCAGTTATGGCTAGAACCACACTTCCCGACCCTTGCTCTGCACCTGTGTCCTGTACCTCAGCTGTGGTCTGGAAGTCAAGCGACTGTTTTGGATGAGGGTCAGGGGTTAGCAGCAGTGGTGGAGAGCCACTCTTGTGCCTTTCTAGCTCCCAGAGCGGCCTAGATCCCAGCAACCTTCAGCACACACACTTGAGTTTGTTTCCATTGGGCCCCTATCCCTGGAGCTGTGCCTTTGTTAATGAACCTCCATCTTTATGAAGGCTTCAGGCATCTTCTACAGTAGAAGATGTCCTTACCAGGCATCTTCACTATTAATCATGTGGTAGAAATAAGCAGGGCAGACTTGGTTTAGTTCAATCTGTGATTCAGGAAACCCCAGAATGTAGTAACGTCATCCTCTGTTGATAATAATCCAGAATTCAGCCTTTAAATTCAGCATTTGGATTGCCTATTGATGATTGCACCTATCTGCTACCTCATTCATAGAAATGAGCCATGTGACGGAGTAAAAGACATTAATGTATCTCTCAGCGCAGAACCATTCTCTCTATTTAAATCTTAGCCTAGCCTGGTTTTCAGTGCTTTTCAAGATGTTCATAAGAAAATAGCTCCAGTCTGTTACTGTTAACAAATATTCTTTGGTCAAATATTTCAAGATATTTTTATTGGTGAATCTACAGCTTGTAAAACCTGTGGGCTAATAGCAGGGCTGAGCACAGGGAAAAAAGTGAACATGCAAGCCTGTCCGCTTCAGCTTTAACTCCGTTGCTGTATACTGTTCCACAGCTGAACCCTTTTGAAAGGCTTCTCAGGCTTCTCAATTATTGTGTAGTGTTTGTGATGTGGAATCTTATCCAGCAGGGAAAGAGATAAGACCACCACATTTATTTCACTTATTACTTTGTAATGGGTCAATAGACTACAAGAAGGTAGCTTGACAGGATCCTAGAAATCCATTCCTCTGCTGATTGTGACAGATGGAAAAAGAAGGAGAAATATGCCCTGGAAAAATGGCTGTAACATGGGTGACAAAAGAAAAAAACCTATGTAGTGTGAACTCCCTATGTGGGTTTGGATCTCTGTGTATGAAATACAGAATATAGTGACAGAAAACAGTGGCATTTGTAAGATATTCAAGGCATAGTCACCAAAGTCTAGACCAGTGTTGAATAAAAGCTATTAAATAACTGATTTGGGAGGGAAATTACACCCACATAACATGGTTTTCTGGGGTTACTTTGAGCTGTAAGGTCTACAGTCTGCTAGGTCTTCTCAAATAATTCAATGTAAACTAATACCTGCTCACACTTTTTTTTTCTTTCCCTAGTTGTCCTGGGTTGAGAGACACCGGACTAACTTTTCTTCTAATACTGGGGAAAATTGCACTTCTGGAAGACTCTAGTGTCTGAATTTGTGAAAATATTTACTTTATAGCCAGCGAGGCTCTGTGGGATTCAAGGTTAGTGTTTTCGAGCCTTGCCAGGTGCAAGGACGAGGAGGAGCGAGGCCTGGGCATTTGACCCAGGCTGGCCAACAGGATTTTTTCATACCATGAACGTCACATTCAATATAAATTAGAAAAGTTTGCTGCATAGCTCTCTCTCCCTTGATGGTGGTGGGTCCAGACAACTCCTTGCCCCGGTGCCGGACCCCTGAGGCCTTCCCTTCCTCCTGAAGCCATTGCGCTGGCAGTGTCCACCATTTGTTGTCCACTGCTGGGAGTGCACAGCTTCCTACTGATAGAATTGGCTGAGTATAATTCCTGTATATCTTATATCAGTATTGCGATTAATACTGGTTCTTTAGTATTATTGTTAATTATTTAGTCTTAGTCTATTAAATCTATTTATATTTCAACCCTTGTGTTTCCGTCTGTTTCCCGATTCCCCTTTCCGGGTGGGGAGGGGTCATCAGGTAATAGAATAATTGTCTAAATGACAATAGAGTGTTATCGGTTTTTCTCAAACCATAACACTAGTGAAGATAGGTTATAAAGTCGTATCTGGCATAAGTGGTTTTCCTACAGCTTATTTCTTCCCTTTGTGGTATGACAGTTCTCTGCACCGTTTTCTGAGAACTCAGAGCTGAACAAGTCTAACCAGTAAACACAACTGTGGCAGGGATCTGGACAGCAGAGCAATGCCCTCATAATAAAAAATTGATAGGAGCAGGAGTTTTGTTAGGAATCTCCCTGTTCTGACAAGATGAGATGTATCTTGGGGAACCTTTGGACCTTAGCTATGTCTATCCCACAGCTGTCAGCAACGTGGCTGTGCTGTGCAGAAGTGCAATACCTGCTTGATAGAGCTGTGCTGGTCGAAACCTTAGTGTAATACCGCTGCATCAGCAAAAATTCACGAAGGATGTATATAGATACTCATATGTCTGTGTCACTCCACCATTTTATCAGACTAACATCATGGCACTTCAGCTTCTCTCAACAGTCCTTTAGGGAGAAAAATGGGTGCCAAGATCAAGTCTTGTTCCTAAGAAAGGGCTAGAGGTGGAGGGCTATTGAACTGCAGTGAGTGGTGCCTGGCAGAAAGAAGGTTCTTAAAGGTACAGTTTGACGCCTCTCCTACTCCATGAGTCAATGCCTTACTCTATCCATGCTTCAGTGATTCTCTCTCCCACTAGGCTTAAATTCTGCATCTCAGCAGCCAAGAGGTACGGGTAATAAATCCTGAATTCAGACAAGGGGGGCTTAAGATCGGAAATCTCAGCCTGCAGGATGAACAGAGAAGCTGAAGATGGAGACAATGGCTGAAGTCTGCCAAGATTCAGGGAACCGCAGCAGCGTGCCAGATCCTCACTGGATTTGAGCGTATCAGCCTGGTAAGTGTCCAGTAAGGGGGCCCAACTGGGTCTGCAGTGCTGGTTTTGTGGTACAGTATCCTAACCACTAGAGTGGTTTCACTACAAAAGTCATCTTAAAGCCAGACCAGTTTTCCAAGCTAATGCAGGGCAAGGCCCTGAAGACAAATAGCAATGTATTTATATAGTGCATTTCTTTTTACCAGCAAACGTGAAAAAAAGCATAGTGATTCCAGACTACAATGTCAGAGATACATGAAGAACATCTGTCACTATGACAGAATCATAAATCATCCCACTGAAATCCTGACAAGCCTTTTTTTCATTGGCAAAGTAGTTCTTTAAAGTGGGATATAATTAAGTTGCTTAGAGCCACATATTATCAATTTTAAGCCTGTTATTTTTCCCATGTGAAAAATGGCAGATGAAACATACCAGTTTTGTTCAGTTTTAAAATGAAGCTCGTTTAAAAAAATGACCACTATATACCACAGCAATTCAGGGTGCTGCTAGGAATTGTCCCATGTGAAGAAATTATAAGGAAAATAAACCTGCGAGTAAATGAAACAGTGCTGTAGGTACACCAGCAAACCATCTTGATGTGGAAGACAGAGAAGTAGTAAGAGACCAGTATAGCTGCACCAGGAATTCTTCAGTGACCTGAATATCAAACAGGAATCCTACAAAGACTGAAAGCAAGGATACATAAGTGAGATAAGTAATAAAGCAGTAGCGTAAACATCTAGGAATAAAACTAGGAAGACTAAGTCACAAAATGAGTTACAACTTTCCTGGAGCATAAAATGGAAGAAAAAGAGGTTCTATAAATACCAAGAAGTTAAAGGAAGAGAAGGGCAGAGGCACACATAACAGACACCCAGACTAGAGTGAAATATTCTATTGTTTATTTTGTTATGTTCTTCATGTTCATACAAACATTAATGAAAGGTACTTAACAACATTATTTTTTTTTTAACAGGGGAAGGACATATGCCAGAATAGGGAAAAAACAAGTAAAAGAATGTTTTAATAAATTAGACATACACAAGTCTCTAGAGCTTGTTGAAATTCACTCAATACATACTGGGCTCTCAATTTATGTCTTAGAGTTCCTGGAAGAGTGGGTAAGTCACCAGGACCTGCAGCAACTATGTAGCCTACAAAGGAAATACAGTTGGGATCACACTTCCAATTTTTGTTAATGATCAGAATATGATATTACAATATACATTTTGCAAATTATTTTAAACAAACCACCCACTCAGTTTAAAGACTTCTTCTTCCTTAAATCTTGCTGTCATGGCACATGACTTAAAAAAGAAGGGAAGGCAAGGAAGCATTTAATAATGTTTCTTAAATGTGCCATTGACAGTAGGCTCAGATTGGGGCACTCTGAAGTTGTTGGCTGCAGCCCTGGTTTGCAGGTTTATAACCATTTCTGCTTTTAAAAATGGGAGATGAAGAACCTAGGGAAATACAGAATACTCTGCCTAACTTCAATACCAAGAAATATAGCGGGACAAATTATTGAGAAGTAAATGCATACACACCATAAGAATAATAAGGTGATAAGAAACAGATGATGTGAGTTTGTCAAACTATTATAATTTCCTTCTTGAATAAGGCAACTGGTCCAATAGATAAGGAAAAGCATTAGAATTGACCATATATTGACCCAAACTGTATCTTGACCTAAGTAATGGCTTTTGACACTGTCCTGTATGCTCATAAATGAACTGGGGAAAGGTGTCCCCATTTGAAATCACTCCTAATTCAATCCACTGTTAAATGTAAAGCTAACATGTGGCTGTTGGTAGTTGCACTAGAAGAATGACAAGGAGGAGTCTTGCTCAACTCCTAATGGATAAGCTTCTATTCAGCATTTCAATAAGGAGTTAGATGACAGAAATATTATATACTTATAAGCTTGGCAGATGACACCATGGAAAGATATGTGAAATGTGCTCAAGGACAGAATTAGAATTCAAAAGTAACTCAATAGGTTCTGAAATCCAACATTACAAATTTGAACAAAGACAATTACAGAGGACTACATTTGGGAGGACGAAATCAAAAGTACAACCACAGAATTCCACTTCAGATAAAGATCTAGTGATTAATTAGGACCATGAATGAGTCAACAGTGTGATGCTGTTGAGGAAAAGAGATAAATACAATTCTAGATTCTCTCGAATTGTCTGCTCACAACATTATATGTAAGATGAGATGATTAGTGCTCTTTTTGGCACTGGTGAGGCCTCAGCTAAAATACTGTATTTTACTCTAAAGCACCATAATTTGAGAAGGACATAGATACGCTGAAAACAATCCAGAGAATATCAAGAAGAACAAGAAGTTTTGAAAATCGAATCCCTAAAGCACGGTTGCAAGTTTTGCTATTGTTTTATTCTAGAAAATATAAGGATATATGGATTTCAACAGTCTTCAAGTACATAAAAGGTTATTATAAAGAGGGTAGTGATGCGCTTTTTTCATGCTTTCTAAAGATACGGGCAGAATGTGAAGGAAACTTTTTTAACTATACTATAATAGGTATTACAGTAACATGTAACTAGAAGAAAAGATTATCACTGGAATATACTACCCAAGAAGGTTGTAAAATCCCTGTCTTCAATGATTTTAGGTGCAAATCAGAGGGACTGCCATCTACAATTATCAGACTATTTTGGTCTTTCTTTGAAGTTAGGAGATGGACTAGGTGAATGTTTTGTTGTACATGGCTGCGATCCCTGGAACCAGGACAGAGTGTGGAAGTTATTACAAGGTAATCCATAACAGGTTTTCACCAAGAAAACATTTGAAAATTCCACATGTGGTCCTGGGCATATTCACTAGCCATTATGAAAGATTGTACAGGTTGTTCTCTGGACTTTTTAAAAAAGACAACAACTTGTTTTCCTTTGATTTTGTGTTGTGGGTTTTCTTGGTTTGTTTTTATTTTACCTCAGGAAGGTTAGGTACAGCTTTGGTTAAAAACATTGAGGAATAACAAGACTACGTAAACCCTTGAGATCCCATCCAAGTCTACATTTCTCTGATTCACGTGCAATCTACAGTATTTTTTCTGGGTTGTTGAAGAGCTTTGCAAGCACAAGTTAATTATTAAACTAGTTCTTTTCCCAGAGCAGCAATGACCTAATCATTTATGATAGTGCTCAAATGAGGAATTAAACAAACATATCCAAGATAAACACAGATCACATCATCTTTGCCAATGGAAGAGAGGACAAAATCTTGTTTTCATGCCAGTGGGTCTGCAAAACAACAGCATAGATACAGACCTCAGTAAAACTAACAAGTCAGGACTTCTCGATCAGTGAGAATTTCTGAATTTTAGTAATTCTTTTTATTCAAAATTTGAGGAATTTTTCTAATTTGGAGAATTAGAAAAATGGGAGTGGGAGATGGGAATGAGAAAAAAAAGTAAGCGCTTTGGAAAGGTTGTAAAGTTTTAAGGGCTTGAATTACAACTGAACATTTCAACATTCAGAAACCAAAATGTTGCAGTCATGGTGTACCGCATATGTATCTTAGGTAAGGGAGCACAGTGAACATTATAGGAACCACAGTCCTCCAGGGACCCTAGCATACACAAGAAAATGCCAACTAGAATTACAGTGCAAATAAAGTAGCAGTCTGCAATGTGATATTTTTTGTTAGGTCAAAATATATCTTTTAAAAATCATACACCCAAAGTACAACCGAGCAAAACAAAGTTTTTCAGAAAAATGTGCTCTTTGTTAGAAATTAAAACCAATGTGAAACTTCTGGCAACTTCAAATCACTGCTTAATATATGAAAAAAAACTGCCTCAAAAATGTTTTCTAGAGAAATCTGTGCTCATCACAGTGCACCATGGTGTTGACCCTAATAAGACTGTAAACGCTGGTAGTGTTTGCAGTCGCCATTGTTATTTTTGTCTAGTAAAAGATGGTCATAAGCCTCAAAGATAAGATCAGGGTCTGGACCAAATATGACTTCCCACAAGTTCAGAAATATTTAGGTTTGGTGTTTATTGTTATGCCATACTGAATGTCTGCTGGTCTTTTTGTTCTTTTAAAAATATACATGACTTTTAGACACCAGAATAATGTTTTCATACTGCACCAGAAACTTCTCTCTCACAAACAAACACCAGAGCTTGTGAATTTTGCTGTCCAAGTGGGTGAATACAGACCAAAGGAATCTGGCTAGCTTCGGGTCTATCTGCCATTAGACACTCTTCATTTGTTGAACAACAGCAAAATACTGCAGAAGTTTAAAGATCCTGGGACAAACTCATCAGGTGTCAAGGACAGCCTTAATCCCAAAGCGCAGAGGGATAATTAGAGCCAAGTGAACAAATCTCAGCTCAGCTGAGCCTGCTTAGGGCAGCCCTGGTGAGGCGGTTTCGTTGCTGGGACCTGTAAACCTGAAGGTGGACTGTTTGGTTTGTAGGCCAGGATGTTGCATACAGCCCCATGGCACACGCCAACAGCCTAAAGGGTCTTAAGCAGCTTAAATAGCTTTAAGCAGCTTTGAAGACTTAGACACTTTAAGCTTATAAAGCAGTTTAAGCTGCTTAAACTGCTCTAGGACTTTAACGAGGGCCCCACGATGCTGCTCCTTGCCAGGCGAGTGAAAAGAAGCTGGCTGCTCGCTGTGGCTTCCTTGCCATCAGCTGGAAGGAAGGAGGGAAGGAAGGAAGGAGGGAAGGAAGGAGGGAAGGAAGGAGGGAAGGAAGGAAGGAAGGAAGGAAGGAAGGAAGGAAGGAAGGAAGGAAGGAAGGAAGGAACTACAGGGTTGCCACAGATCCAGCCACGAGTCTGCGCAAAGGCAAGCAACTGATATGGACATATTTTGGCAACGATGTTGTATAAAATAATGACAAGTATGCTCTCTCCTCTTGATTAGCTCATGTTTCTTCCTCTTCTGTAGCTACTTCCCTTTCCCAGCCACCACCTTCTCTTTTTCTATTTTCGCCCATTTCGCACAGCCTCTTTCAGTATCTATTTACTCTCTAATTAGTTCTTCCTAAAGAGATGCTCTTACTGCAGTGATATACTCTTATGAAGAAAACATGTCTCGATTCAGCCTATTCAGTCCACAGAACCATGCTGGGGGCAACCGTTCATTTGTATTCCTATGGTTTAACATAAATCTAGACCTTTTTTTCCCCAAGAGACGGGCATGAGGTGGCAGAAGCAATGGGGGGAAACCTAACTGATTCCAGTAAGTACCAGTGGCAGCTATTGGAGTATCACCTACAGAAGCAAGTAATCAGAAGGGCTAACACTGTTCAGAAGAAGGAATGCAAGGTGCCGAATCTGCATCGTGTTTCCTGGCATTTTGGAGGTTTCAGAAACGATGTCGGAGGAGGAAGTTTGGGGACAATTGTCCAGGAAAATGGTTAAATGTGTTTTCCTATATTGATAATCTCCTAGGGTGGAAAGGACTTTGTATTCAGTTTTCCCTCCACCTCTCTGAATTGGGGTATGCAGCGCAAACCACAGGTTGTTCTGCTTTTACCAAAGGATGTAACACCTCCTCCCCCTTACATATAAGTCAGCCGCGTGCAATTGCATGGGTACAGTTAATTTAGTGACAATTGCCTCCATGCAGTGACAACTCACTTTGAACTGCCATGTTAATAACTAGCACTGTGGTGACATTGCGCTAGAGCGCCTGTGCTGGATGTGATGTCCTTGTTGCTGAGGATGCGCTCAGGCCTGTAGCATCTTGCTTTTCTCATGTTGGAATTCCCTTTCCAGCTCCTTTAGTAGGAAAATTTTGCTCTTCTCTTTCATATCTTTCACTCCCTTCCTGGGTTCATATCCTAACTTCTCAGGTGTCCTCTCTCCAGAGTCCTCAATTTAACTGGCCCTGTATTTTTCACAGGCTTATGAAAGTCCCATCAGATGTGACTTTGTATATATCACACACTCTAATCACAATTTGGCTGTGAAATGTAACTGTAAACCTTATCATAATCAATGTGTTCTGAAGACTTGAGGGTGTAAGCAGGAAGAGGGATCATGGTCAGCCTTACTCACTGCTCTATTTTTTGCTGATTATCTATGTTATGCATTCCTAAATGATATTGCATATTGCCATAGTGTGTATTGCATGAGAAGTATGTCCAATATGGCATATTTATACAAGCATCACTTAACACTTTTGTTGAGGCTTGATTTATACCAAATGCTATTTTTTCCCAGCTGCCTGAAAGTATGTTTGTCTCCATTTTTATGGAAGAAAATGATTTATAGCGTGATCTACGCTTTTCAAGTAATCAATGCATTTTAATCCCTTTTCCCATTTATCCATCTATCAATTATTGCTTCCTTCAAAATGCATTCTAAAACTCCATGTATGATGCCAGTAGGATTCACTAGCTTGTAAGTGATTAAATTATTTCTGCTTCTTAGCTACAGATTTGATATGCTCTCATCAGGTGACAGCGCTGGCAGTTAATGGATTCCTTCTTAGTGGAGTACTGGAACCACTGGAGCATGCTTTCCGTGGGTTCATGCTCTGTGTCTACAACATCCTCCTGGTAGTCCTAGCTCCTTCTCAAGGTCCAGCCGGTTTGGCAAGAGAAAGGGCAGGTTGCCCGGGTTGCCCCTGGGCTTCCTGGCCAGTGGAACAGTGTTAGCTGCTCAGTGTCCAGGCAGCTCCAAGGCTGGAGAAGGTGAGCTGCACCCGCACCCACCATTCCCTCAGGTTCGACACTGATTTGGGTCTTGCTCTCCTCTAGGCAGCTGCTCATTTGCATGAGTGATTAATGATGGGAATTAATGAGGTTAATTAAGGTTAACGATAAGCATGGAACAGTCATCTTTTTTGAATTCTGAAAAGCCTTATGTAGTCACCTACTCATAACAAACGCATTTTCTTTACTTCTGAGAAGAAAAAGGTCCCCTTTGTTTTAGGAGAGAGTTTGGGTAGTTTTAGATGTGAAGGAATTTTCTAACATTTATAAACGAGAAAACATATAACACCAGGCATCAGGTCATGTATACAGGCCGCAGTTCCGCAGATGTTTACGCATACGCCTAATTTTCCATTGGAACTCGATTTCCTTCGGCTTCCAGGAAACTTTAGTGCATATTAAAACTAACTCTGCTGATTTGAGGTGATAGTGGCACTGCACGTTTGCATGCCTTGATAAACTTTTTTGGCGCATGTGCCAAAAAAAATTTGTTGACTGTGTTGAGCGTAGTGAGGCCACACATTGTACTGATCCACCAATGGAAAAATGAATTTTTCAAAGCTGCTGTTGGACTAAATATCCAAGTGCTGGCAAGCTGCCGGGGTCCTCTGGCTGGGCAGATCACGAGGTGTTGGCCCATCATATAGGGTTACTGCTCCTATTACCAGCTGCTCACACAGAAAAAATGTATAGGACAGCAGACTCACCCTTCCTTCCTTCCTTCCCCAAACTCAAGACAAATGTCTACTTGATGAGTCTGTAGGATTACAGCTGACCTCCTTACAGGACAGCATGGGTCTTCATAACCTAAATTGCCACTTTTTCTCATCCCTCTGTCTTCTTCGGCATCTTCTCCCAAACCTTGACATTCCCACCACTGTTTAAGTTTTTTTAATAATCTTGTTTATCTGAAATGAACTGGTAGTTTATTTCAACTTCAAATAATAACTTTCTTTTACATTCATTCCTAGTTCTTTTTTTTTTCTTTTTTCTTTTTTTTTTTTTCCCCAGCTTTTGTGGCTGGCTGCTTTGGCTAATGGCTGATATGGTGAATTGTCTGAATTTATTACATGTCTGTGAATATCATTTCCCTAGATTGCAACACCACCCCAATTCTTTGGCTCTGTTGGAAGCTATCCTAAGAGGTGGGTAGAGTTTTAGCTTTTAGGAAGAAAGCCAGTGTTTGCACTCTACCAGTCTTAATTTCACGCATTCCCTCTTGCATTCTCAATTCTGTAATCGGTCTGCGCTTCTGCCTCCACCCATATCCTGCCTTGACACACATCCGTGTGCGGATGACAGCGGGGGAATGACGGATGAGCCGGCCAGCCTGCAGGCTGAGTCACCCCACGGAGGCTGAGTGTCACCTGGCAGTTAGGACGGAGAAGAAGGAAGCGTGCCAGCAAAACAGGTGATCTGAGCAACGCATCGCACCCCACGTGCCAAAATGGATATTGCACAATGCTGTGCCACGATGGAGAAATACGGAGAAGAGCACAACCATGCATTCCCAAAATGGCCTTCAAAGTAGGAATTAAAAAAAAAAAATCAAAACTCAGCCTACTTCTTTTCGTGGACCACTTTAATACCACAGGTGAATATAACAATCAAGAAACTGGAACGAGCAGTGGTATAGTGTAAGCCTCTCGTCATTTTTGGTAATTTTTATTTGTGTGCCTTCTCCAGTGCATGGAGGCTTCAAAGCAGGATCACAAACACAATTTGTGAATATGCAACAAATATGCTAATTTTTGGATTGTACACGCAATAAATGGCTGGGAATAACACGCTATTAGCCTAAGCACTAATATCCTCACTACCTCTGATGCAGGTACCTACTGTGTTTCTGCTGGTCAGGCAGATGGTAATCACATGGGGAAGTGTCAGTCTCCATTGCTCTTTGCAATAGGCTGATCCTCAGTTTTGCTGAGTTGCTATCTTCTATTTTGATTTTTGTTTTTTTTTCTCAGGGTTTTAGAGCTTCTTTTCAGTCAATATTTTTCCTTCAGTCCTTGAGTGACTGCTACCAACTCAACAATTTTACTTCTGTCCTCGTTTCTGCTTTTTTAATATATCTTGCTTGGCTTAGGTTTATGTGCTGTCACTCAATAGCTTAGCAACCTTTTTTCAGTAAAGCAGAGCTGGGGTCATGTGGCCGACCTAGGCTTTGTGTTAAAATAGTAAGAGAGTGTGAAAGATCCACCAAAATGGTGGGAGAGAGACTGGTCTGTGCTTGTTGTCTGACACCTTGGTGTCTAAGCACCTTGCTGGCTTAAAAATGTGGACCTTGCCAGATGGCAAAAAGACTCCAAGAAATAGATACTGGCATGAACACCAGCTGGGGTATGTGCTATAGAACTGGTGGTATCAACAATGGTCTCTGTAATGTCAAGCAGAAAAGTCTGGTAATGACGGACTTCAAAGGGAAAGTTACTTTAGAAATCAGTGAAGCTGAAAGTGAAACAATGCTGCATGATATTTTGACTTTGACCATGCACAGATTTATAAGGAAAAAAAAAATAAAATCACCGTGAGGATAATTAATCACTGGCACGGGTTGCTCAGAAAGATTTGGCAGCCTCCATCTTTGGAGGTTTTCCAGACATGACTGGATAAAACCCTGAGCAGCCTGGTCTGAGCTCAGTGTTGACCCTGCATTGAGTGAAGTGGATGGACTAGGGGCCTCCTGAGTCCCCTTCCAGCTTGAATCATTTGGTGATTCTGTGATTTAAGTTACTGTTGGAGCCAAGGGTAGGTGAGGTGGAGAAATGGTTTTACAAAGGGAGAATGCTCGGTGTGACATTTCCCAGTAGGACTGAGTCTCTGTAAAACTTAGCTGCTCCTGTCCGTGTAAGGTGAACCCATTTCTCTCCAGGTCCTGTCCTGGTGCTCCTAGTCTCTCTCTTGAGCTAGTGCTGGCCTTTGTCCAACATCTCTGAGCTGTTTCAGCTCACTGACCTGGCAGAAGCTAATTATTTGGGTTTTGGGTGTGTTTTTTTTTTTTTTAAACTGGTTGGGATTTCTGCTGATTTAGTTAGCTGAACTATTTCACTAAGAGACAGATGAGCACCACAGCATGAGGAGGAGGTGGGAACATGTGGTTAAGATTGGAAGGAGTTAAGGTTGGGCAGGGCCCCCTCAGTGGGAGTGAGCCATTAAATTTGCCTTGCTGCCTCATGAAACAATGTGATGTATCTGCAGCAGCTTCAATATGGGCATAACAACAGATTGGGTAAGCCCAGTCATATAGAAAATAAAAACTCAGAAATAAAAATTCCTTAATGCAATGGGAGCAATGGGAAGTGTGGAATTACAAAACGGAACATGAAAGCAGACAAATCAGTGAAAAATAATGTTCAAGGAAAGATGAACAGGGATATATTAAAGACCTAACACTTGAAACTGAAGCTCTTGCCATGGTAGGAAACCACAGATCTTGTTTACCAAGTTACAAAAATCCTGTGTGGCTAGTTTAAACAGGAAATGGGCTGATCAGAAGCAAAGATAGGGAAATGCATACAACAGAGATAAAATAGATGGGCAAAGCATTTTAAAGAAGCCAGCAGCAAAATCCCAGCCTTACTTTGACATGGGATTCTGTGACACGAGATGATGTGACTTCAGACAACAGCAGATTGCACTAGCTCAGTAGTGAGATCAGAAAAGCTAGTTGTTGTAGTCCAGTAGGTAGCAGCAACAACGCAATGAAAGACGATTTGATCACAGCAGAAATGCTAAGGGGCCATGATGTCACTGCAGAAGTAAAGTTTAAAAAGTTGTTGAATGAAATATGGGAAGAAAGACCCAACTTTTGATGAGGGGGAGCATGGAGTTGTTAAAATATTTAAAAATTAGACTGTGTCTCTCTGCCCTACGCTATAGGGGTGGTCATTAGCAGTGGAATGCTGCACACGATGACACAGATGATGGATGCAGAATTGGAGGCGAACAACCTCTGGACTCAGGCCCAGAAAACTGGATATTCACACAAAAGAGCATCCTGAAAGAACATATGCAATGACAGGCTTTGTTCATCACCACTTTCATTGATTTTTTTATTATTTTTTTTTTAAGGTTTCGTGACAGCGGCCTCGGGAATGCCTTGTGGAACTGCAGCGCTCAGCTCGTCCTCCCATCATCACGGCTGTGCAGAGAGGGATGGATGGCTGCATCTGGGAACGCATCTAAGTAAGAGACTGGTTCACTTTGAACACTGGTATAGAACGGTACACCTGCTTTCTGTTGCTGTTTTGTATTATCATACGTAGCTACTGTGTCAGCAGCACAAGTAGCAGCATACCGTGGGCTGGATTATACATATCTCGGAAGGGTAAATTGTGCTAGTAGCATTGTGTTACTGAGCTATTGACCTGAAAAAAGGCTGTGAAGATACATAACCTAGCAAAACAAGTAAGCCAAACAGGATTAAAAATCAGCTATCAAAGCAAATATCCCTGAAAGCTTAATACCAAGCATCAAAGTCATGCTAGAAAACACAAATTCTGGGAAAGTAGAACAGCTTGCCTGTCCTGTCCTCATCCCACTTCTGAGCAATTAGGAAGGAACTGACAGCAAGGATAGGAGAGTCTTCTACCATTCATACTCATTTCAGCATATGGAAATCCAAGATATTCAGTCCCAGAAAGAAAACAAGATTAAAAAAATTATTTACATGTAATTACAATGCTAAAATAGACCCTGGAAAGTAAAGACATCAAAGGTGCTAGAAAACTAGATGCCTGGAAAGAAAATGTGCCTATGAAAACATCTGAACATTGAGCTCTGCCCTTGGCGTAGAGCTGAACAGCCCACCAGCTCATCTTTCCCCAGAGTCAGCAGGGAGCACAAGGGTATATTTGGTGTGTGTTCTTTGAGTGGCAGCCCTGAAGAACCCCCCACAAAATGATCCAGTGGACACCAGTGTGTGTGAAGGAGAGGACACTCGGAGATTTTAAGATTTTAAGCACCTCACAGCAATGACGGTGATCAATCTCAACCATGTCCACTAGAAACACCAAGGAATGGGAGAGGAATGGAAGACACTAGCTTTCCCTGCATGTCCCAGCCTTGCTATAGGAAAAAGGCAGGAAGAATAACATAAGGGCTACTAGAGAAACAAATATATTCCCCATAATTGCTTTGTTTTCTCTGTGAAGCAAAACTTGTGTTAGCTAGCTTGTTTTATTAGCTGCCACTGGAGCTAATAGCTGTGAACCTTACTGAAGGGGAGGAAAATAAAGCTCTTGCTCCAGAGATGCAGAGAGTAGCTAATGTCCAGAATAAAGCACTCTGCCAAACGTTTCAAGGAGCCGGGGGCCTGTTGCCAAGGCACTGCCGTGTGATTGCTGCAGTCATGATAGAATGGGGAAAGAGTCCATGCCAAGAAGAGTTGGCAGGTGTGGGACCCAGGTAGTCATGCCATAGTGAAAATTACATGATCCCTGATTAAAGGGGTTTTGCCTTTCATGTATCTTCAAAGGTATCTGGAGTCTACTGGCGTCACAAGCAACAATGGTTTATTTTTTTATTACCTAGACTGAATGAGAGATCTTTAATCAATCTGTGTTGCAGTAGAGACAGTTCTGCTGTTTAACCATAAATATTTGGGTGTGCAATCTGGTGTTGATCTGCAAGGTTACTAATATCTATATAATAAGTAGTCCTTTTTTATTTGAATGATCTACCAAGTTGTTTCAGCTTCAGCTTGTTAAGTTTGAGCTTAGATCTGAGTGTGCTTTTTGAGGTGATGCTGTTGATATAAGAGGGCATAGAAACTCCTGTTACATTCAATATGTTCAGGATATATTATCTCTGCTATAATACCTTTTTCTTAGCCAAGTTTTAAGACAAAATCACTATTTCTATGCTTTTTTTCCAAAGTAAAACTCTGCAGTCTGTTCTCAGCTTTCTTCTACTTCTCTCATAAAATCAGACCCACACACAGCCTAACCTCAATGGTATCTGGTGAAATTTTTCCACCTTCTTGTGCTGTATAGATTCCTATATCCTGAGCAGCAGTATGTGTCTGTGTTTTGGGTTTTGGACTGCTGTTATTTTAGATAATCATACTCCATAAAGGAGCATCAGTTTTTCTTATGTGTATTCATAATGAGAATTTATTTACTATTTTCACAGAGGTCTAACCTCACTTCCAAAATGAGTTTGTTCTTGTTCTCCAAGTTAAACAACTAAATATATATATTTTAATTTATGAGTCTGCCCAACAAAACCTATATGTATTTATGTGTATATAGCAGTTGAAGTGAAGAGCCTTATTCAGGAGAGGTTCTTAAATGTGTGCCTTCTTTTTAAGCACCTATGAAGATAAGCTTCGTGTGTGTTTGCACGCTTATCTGAATGGGGGTGCATAGAAGAACAGGCTTGTTTTCTGGAATCAAAACCTTGACTGAAATGTCACTGCCTGGATCACTTGCTGCTTGCAAGGCTGACAGCAGTGGGGGGATATAAACCATAGCTCACACTTGCCTCACCAGTAACATAAGCACGCATTGCACACGCGTGTAATCGTACCACAGTTCCTTGGGGGAGATTATGCTGTAAAGTACCCTGCCTTTATGCAGTGGAAGCACCAAGATGAAGGCCGTGGGTCCCAGAACACACCCATGATGAAGCAGTATCTATGTTATAACATTCAATTTTGTTATATAATTAAGAGCATTCAATTATAGACTGAAAGACATACTTACACCGTATCGGAATATTCTCTGCTGTAAATGAGGTTGGGTTAATTCCCTAACAGGCTGGGCAGCGATAAGAGGTGGAGATAAGCTCCCAGCACCGACTGGGGACAAAATTAAACAAGTGGCGTGCTTGCCTGCCCAGC
The DNA here is from genome assembly GCA_033628505.1 of Tringa tobata. Classification (NCBI taxonomy): domain Eukaryota; kingdom Metazoa; phylum Chordata; class Aves; order Charadriiformes; family Scolopacidae; genus Tringa; species Tringa tobata. The sequence goes on from JAHREE010000193.1 coordinate 2,689,990, forward strand.
CCAACCCAACCCCTGCAACCTGGTCCTACAGCCACGAGAGCCCCTGTGGCAGAGAACAACAGGGCAATGTACACTTTTTGTTATTATCTACTAATGAATTATTTCTCCTTTGGATCCCCACTGCAGCTCTGCTCTCATGCAGGCTATTGCTTGGGTGGAACTGCTAAGACTCTCCAACAATTTCTGTCATTTTCTTGGATTAATATTGGATTAATTTCATCTCTGTGAAAACAGTGACTTTTGATATGAGATCTTGCCTCTCTAGGCAGATCTGGCAGGTTCAGCCATAGCTCACATAAGCTGGAACATTAAGGCTTGTTTCAAAGAGAGAGGGAATGTGAGCCAAGACACAAACATGGGCCCCTATTTTCCTTTGAAAAATATGATTAGCTTTTCATTTTCCTCTTAGGCAGCATTAGGCTACTCCCCTGAGTGTGCAAAGGGTCCTCAATATTTTGTAGATATTTGGGGAAATTACCTTGGCATTATTGTTCCATAAGTCACTTTCAAAATATTCTAGATACCACGCAGAGATGGAAAGACAGTCTGTGACCAGAGAGCACAGCCTAGACACAACCAAGATTAAATGCCAGGGCAGCAGGCACAATGTACAGATACATCAGGATGACTGCATAGTTACATTCTTGTTTTCCCACTGTACTAACTCACAGAGAGCACAAAATAAGCCTGTGTAGCAAAGACACGAAAAAAAAAAGACATACTGGAAGAAATATTTATGTTTTATTAGCATATTCTCTGCTCTAAATGAGTTTGGACTAATTACTTATCAGGCCACACAGGGATAAGAGGGGGAGATAAGCTCCTAATATCACATTAGGAAAAATTAATTAAACAGAATAAACATAATTTATTTGATTCTGCTATTTCCTTTTTCAATTGCTTGATTTAGCAATCTCGGTAATGGTCTTTAACAAATTCTTTATTTATTTTCCTAAACAGAAAAAAGAGAAAAAAATGAAAAGAAGCTGGAAAGAGATGAATTCCATCACGATACCTCATTTTCCTCAGCAGAATGAGAACTGCAGAATTAGCACAGATTTCTGCTACTTGAGCTAATGAAGTGCCACTACCAGTCACGGGTTGTCATCCTCTGAGAAAAGCACTCCCAGAAGAGGATCGCTGATGGGCAATGGTGAGAAACATGAACCGAGGACTTGCTTCTCGGCTGGGGTGACAATTAATTGGGTAGATGTATACTGCAGATGTAAGCTAACCTGCTGCATCTCCTCCAGCCTCTCACCATCCTTGCCCTTTGCCTTCCCTGCTTCATCCCAGACCTGGCCTCCTTCTTCTCAGCTCCTGATCTCCCAGTCTGATTAGCTCTTTGCTCACTCCCAGTATGACATTATTTGCTCCCAGTCTACTTGGCTGGACTACCCTAACTCCCCATTCCCTCCTCCTGACCCCGTTCCTCATCTAGCGCAGCTCTGGGATCCAGTATATCTGCCTGAGATTTTCTCCACGGTGCATTTGAATGATTCTCTCCTCTGTAGTCTTGATTCGAACAAGGGGGCTGCTGAGATCAGAGGAAGAACAGACTCCTGCTTTCCATTTGGGTGTCTAAACCTCTTACGGCTCACGGTAGCAGATGCCTATCCATAGCAAATCAGACCTTTGGGAAAGTCTGCTGGTAAAACCAAAGCCATGTATATTAAATGTGCACCATGGCTTTTCATACACTTATTTCATGAGGATAGAAGCAATGTGTCCCTGACACAAATGCTGGCTTCTATCAGATTTTAAGTCCTTGCACCAAACTTGCAAGACGTAGGCTTTGTCACAGAAGACACCAGAATTTTTAAGCGCAGCACATTTTTCGCTACAGCCTGTCAGACACATCAGACATGTCTGAATTGTTTTACACTAGTTCCCCTTGAGAATGTGTGTCAAGTAAAAAGTCCTGAATTATACAATTTCATATTGTTTAGATAGGACAACCGGGTTTGAAAGATTTAATCTCATAAAAAGCATTCTAATATCTTTAATGACCACTATACAGACTTCCATTCCTTACGGAAGATAAGGAATGTCCTTGCAAATAAGAAAAATTAGATCCTGCTGTGCCAAGGCCTACGCTCTAAATAGTTCAAGGTGACCAGTGTACAGCTCAGCCTGTTACGTAAAATAATTTGCAAAGGTCAGTAAAAATGAAAGACAAAATGACATTTTTTTCAAGCAAAAAAGACACAGTGATAAGCCCCAAGGACTATGCTAAAATCATGTCCAGTAAAGAAGAAAAGTGCGGGACTAGAATTAGTGGGACAAAATTGATATGCTGGAGTGTAAGGCTTGCTGATGAGCAAAATCATGAGCGGATGGGCTATTCTGCCTCTCTGGTGCTCCAAACCTGGTGAGTCAGCTGCAAGGAAGCAAAATTTGACCCAAATTGCAGGAAGATAGGTAGGCAGCAGGAACACAGCCCAGCAGCATTGCAGGCATTGCCCCATCCCCTGCAGCCAGTCCCCTGTGGCTCCTTTGCACTGGGCATTTATTATCAACATGAAAGATGTACAGACAAGGCTGGACCAGAAGGAGGAATCCAGGTGGCCTCACACCTTCACTTGACGGTAGCTAAATCCTGAACAACACCTGGAATGAGATCGCCACAGCCCCCTGGTTTGTGTTTTTCCTTCCCTCCCTCGCTCCTTCCCTTTTCACACGCGTTTCCCTTTGTTTTCTGCCTGAGTCTGCTTGAGATGATAAAGCTACGTCCTCTGGGGAGCTGCCACCATGCTGTTAACCGACAGCTTCCAAAAGGCTGTGCTGGAGACAACAGGGCACTGCTGCACTTTCCATGTTTCCCTGTGACCAACAGGCAATATGCTGTGCTGGAGTTTTTCTAGCAATGAACTTGCTATTCAGAGCCAACACCGGAGTGAGAGGCTGAGTTCCATTCCCCTGCAGCTCTTGTGCCTTCTTTGTCCCTTATTCCTGCTGCCTGCCTCTCCAGGGAAGGACTGGGCTCTGACAATAGCTCCTGTAGCAGTTCCAGCCCATCTCAGTGAACCGAATAACTCTCTTTTCTAAAATGCAACAATAAATTGTCTTTCTTACTATCTCTTTAAGCCTGTTAAACAATGGTGTTTTCCTCATACAGATTCTTAACAGCAAATGGACATTGGGGATTTTTAAAATGAAAGCCTTGTTTTTCTGCATTCCAAATATTTTTATACTTTTCTTCCCTCTCTTTTTCTATCTTTAATAAAGGGTTTAAAAGATTTGGTGTGGCTCATGTTGCCACAGGAATAAACAAGCTAAGATTTATGCATTTGAAACCTCAAACCCCATCCCAAAACATGTTTAGCAATATAGTTTTGTTACAGGGACGCAGTATCTTTAATACATTTGACCCTCTGGGTCTATTTATTTTACTGAAATTTGACTCAGCAAAGTTAAATCCCCTTATATCATTCTGGAAGACAACTCATTTTATGTCTGGATACAAACCAATTCACCTCCTAAGCCGCATAATCAACTCCTGCCCTAACATGCCAGTTAGCACTAGCGCAGCTGGATGGAAAAAGAAATTGTGATGGCTTTGTAGAAATGCACTTAATTTCTATGGGATGCTCAGTGAGTATCAGAACAATAGACAGTGTATTAACCACTACATCTACTGACATTCTTTTTCCTTGGCCAAGGTAATATTTTCATGTAAGAAGATAGCAGCATACTCTGATTTTATGAAGCAAAATTTTTGAATGGATACCATGAAGTAACCCTTGCGGTTTTTTGTTTTTGCTTATTTTTACTTGGTTCTGTAATAACAAGCTCTGGAAAAAAATCTGAAAGACAGGGTATTTTCCATGTTTAAAAGGTTTCTCCACATGATTGCAAATAAGAAAAATTATGGAAGCATCTTATTCTGCAATTACTCCATATTCTCTGATCAACATGGCTTACTCTTCCCTCTTGCTGTATTCTCTTGTGTGCAGATTTTGGTGTGTCTTTATTTTTTACGTATACATATATATATTAACAAGCAAAACAGAGAAATCAGTTGTTTAAGGATGTGCTGGAATGAACTGCTATAAGAAAATTATATTTATTTCCATGTTCAGGCTAAGGAAGGTTAGCTGGGGGATACCTCTGTTCACCTAAACATTGTAAGTCCATTGGAAAAGAATTAAAGGTTGGTCAAATAAGGCTTTTCTCTTCATTTTTTTCTCCTTCTTACCCATTTTGTGTTAAATATTAGAATCTGGGCAAGACAGCGTATTACCTTGAGCCATAAACCAGTTCTTTCCCTGTTTCAGCACAATCTGCTTGATAAGCATCCAGCCCTTTTGATCTCTAGGCTCCTGGTCTGGCCAAACAGACTGAGATGTTTCTACCTGGGCTATTCTTTTCTTCTCCTCTTCTCCTCCTTGATATAAACCATGCTCCCTGTGCAACCCAAGAAGAAGGGCTTGTAACCCAACACACAGCAATGTCCTTGGATAAGCAGGTTACAGAGAGAGCCCAAAAGCTCTCAGTATTCTTAGGTTCCACCACAACAGCTCTCATGGTACCCAAAGTGTGGTGGCACATCTGCCTTATTTCCCTCACACTGCCTGATAACAGCATCTCCAGGCTCTGCCAGGCTGGTGATGGCCATAGGACTGCAGCCTGAAGAGGGAAAGACTAAAATATGGCTTTCTTCAAGACAGACGTACAAGAGGTAATCGTTGGTTGCTTGTAAGTCTGAACCACTCAATTTTTAGTGGTTTGCAATATCACTAACAGAGTTTCTTTTTTCCTCTACCTTGTTGAAGCGGAAGAGGCCCTTCCCTTTTATTTGAAACACTGGTTTTCTTCAGCTCTCTATATTTGCTCTGAAAGTCCTGAGGTGTTTTTTTCTTATTATAACCCCGTGCCTTGGCTACAGCACGTCGTAGGTAATCGTAGAAGAAGAGTGGTATATCGGATACGACCACCGCACGACTCCGATCTGACACGATCTCGTCGTGACACTGTTGGGACGTGGCTGCTACATTGCAGTCAGCACGGAGCTGGCACAGCGCTGCCGGGAACGCGCAAAGGCTGCAACAGAAATGCAGCAAAATTGGGAAGAAGGCAGTGAAGCGTGGCAAAATGTGAGCAAAAGAGTGGAAAGACTGAAATGGAATATTAACAGTAAATACATTCAGGAAAAAATATTGGAGGGTGAGGACTTCTTCTGTTTGCAGATACTGGAAATGCAGATACTGACAATGAGAGGAGATTATTATTTTTTTTTTTCAATAGAGAAGAATATATGTAGGAAAAATTAGGTAGGAAAATGAATGAAAAACCTTAACAAATGCCCCCAAAACTGTGCAAGGTGGTGGACTGTGGCATCATATTCCAGTGGCAAGAGTGGGAATTGTTAACTTGAGCTATTTAGCATTTGTATCTGGGCAAGTTTGTAGGAAATTACAGCACAGAAAAATTCCGCACTAGCCTATTGAATAACCATAAATAATTTAAAGCAGCTTCTATCTTGTCTTCTACAATTCAGTGGACAACTGACTATGCTGTCATCTAGTTTTACCATAGCTATGTACTAATACCAGAAAATGGTTGCTTCATTTTTAAGCTATGTATATTATTTTAAACAACTCATTCTTTTAACTACCTTTTTAAAACAACAATTGGTTGTTTAATTTTCTCAAGGGAAAAAGAATTGTCATGTTCATTGCTTGATTGATACCATCCAGGTCCGGTTTCACATTAATCCTTCTCAGTTTGTCACTTACCTGTGATTAATCAAGCAGAAGCTAAGAAATAAAATTATGTATTTTGTAAAGGTGAACTAAAATTTCACTGTGAAACTGTGAGTAGAGGCACTAGGACAGACTGTCAGGAAGTCCAGCTTGGTCTAGTTCTAGCTACTTCAGTGCAGTTATGCTGAGCCATATTTTCTGATAATCTGAATTTTGAGTATTCTTGTTATGTTCTTTTTAATACAGTATAATCTCTGTAAGAGTAACTTGGAATAACTTTGTTTTGGTTGATATCTGAAATGAAAATTATGTCATTAGCTGTGAGTTGTCTCCCAAGACAAAAATGCAACCAGTTATTACTTGAGACAAAGAAAAAAACTGCAATATTCTCCTTATTTTAATCTTTTACTTGGTGATAATAATGACAAATTAGAAATTACTTCTGAGTTCCAACTTCATTTTAACATTTACGATATCTGCCTGCTGCATGTTTTATATGATTTCCAATTACAATAATATGTGAGACATCTCAGTCTTTTAGGTCCCTCACAACATGCCCATGGGACAGAAAAATGCTATTTTTGTGCAATTGCAAACAGAGCTAAAGACTCACTAATTTGCCCAAGGAAGTATGTGACATATATAAAAAAAAAAGCCAATCCAGTTGTCTTTAATCCCAGAGTATGTCTCTAATGGATGAACCATGACCATTGATCTAGCTGAAAAGTCTAACGATACCATCAAAAAATACATTAAAATTCATGATCACAATCACTGTAGATCACTAAGATATTCCTTTAGGGTACGGCTTGTTTGAAAATAAGTAAAAGAAATAAATTAGGCATTTAGTTAGTTACATATTGCCCACGGTTCTACAGAGTTGTGAAGAAAACAAATCTGGAGTGCTGCATTGCACAACTTCCTAACTCTGCAGTTAGATCTTCCCTTGCATTCACAGACTGGTTTATTTTAAAATCTATTCAAGCATTGGAAAATCATAAATATGCAGCTCCACAGATCCAGAGGTCAGATTTCTGTGACTGTAATACATAGCTTCTGCTTACTAAGCTCTCCAATTTAGGGTCAAACTCTAAGCACTTAAGTGAGTGAAGGAGCGGCTTTTTGTCACAGTATTATATGGCTACACAGTGCTGACACTGCTCCAAATATAAACAAAAATACATACTAAGATACTAATCTAAGAGGGGCAGAATATGACAGTGCTCGGCAGGAACATTTCTTAGAGGTGTAACAGTACTTGCATGCTTTCATAGGAAATATAACTGAATCCTGGTATGCAGCTGTTTTTTCTCTCCTTACCAGTACTTCTGAAAGTTCATACCAATGCAGTTGAAGCCTCATTATGACTCCTCTCTTAATATTACAAATTTTAAATAAATCAGACCAACAGATACAAAAGCCAGTATCAGTCTTAACTTCTTCAATTTTGCCTGTATGCCAGCATGCAGTATTTGGGATTATGCAAGCCTCAAGTCCTACTGTTCGCTACACCAGCGTAAAGGAGCAGCAAGTAAAAATTTTAGCATGGAAACTTCCCTCTTAAATCTGCCAGAGGGACATAGAGAATGGCCTGCCACAAAGCCACATAACACCCTAAATCAATAGTCATCCATTGATCCATGTGAACCACAGGCCTCTGGTCTTAACGGCTAATCCTTCTTTAGCCTGTTGGTGCTGAACGAGTTGGTTGGGATACTGCAGAGCCCCTCCAGCAATGGCCACCCTGTTGGGGTATTTAATGAGAGAGGCTGGATGGAACCAACAACGAGAGGTGCCCATCTCAGCTTGTAACAGTTAGAGTAATATTTCTGCCACTTTATGTATTCTTTTTTAGTTCATAAAATACTATTTCTGATCATAAATGGTGGTCCTCATTGGAGCACCTCTCCTACAAAGAAAAGCTGAGAGAGCTGGGATTGTTCAACCTGGAGAAGAGAAGGCTCCAGGGAGACCTTATAGCAGCCTTCTAGTACCTGAAGGGGGCCTATGGGAGAGATGGGGAGAGACTATTTATCAGGGACTATGGTGATAGGATAAGCAGTAATGGTTTTAAACTGGAAGAGGGTAGGTTTAGATTAGATATCAGGAAGAAATTCTTTAGTCTGAGGGTGGTGAGGCACTGGAACACGTTTCCCAGAGAAGTTGTGGATGCCCCATCTCTGGAGGTGTTCAAGGCCAGGTTGGATGGGGCTTTGAGCAACCTTGTCCAGTGGGAGGTGTCCCGTGCTGTGGCAGAGGGCTTGAAACTAGATTACCTTTAAGGACCCTTCCAACCCAAACCATTCTAGGTTTCTATGATAACTCTAATTAAGAATCACCCCTTCCTTTTAAAGGGAGAGTATGCCTGCAAAGCTGAAACATGGGCATTGGGGTTATCATCAATGCTCTATAACTCTGTAGTTACGGGACTGTAGAGTTGCCACTGGCATAGTCATTGACTTTTAAAGATTTTCTTTCTAGCAGTCAACAGAAGAATGATAACTTCCTGGCCCACCAAAAAAAAACGAAACATGAAAAATGCCTTATTTGTCATTTAGAAATCCTATGTTCTTGTAGGCCATGACCATATGTTTGAGCAGCTAAGGTGGCACTGCTTTATTGCTGGCACTGTTGCCAAAAGAGCTGTATGTCGAGTTCTAACCTCAGGAAGGAATGTCTCTATAGCTAGAAATCACATGTGGCAAAGCAAAGGCAAAATTAAGTTCGCCTGTCTCCCACCCTTCTCCCTCAGATGCTAACCAAATACAAAGACTTTGAGAAGGGAATACTCTTAGATCTTCAGTATTTGCCTAGATCTATCACTGCCTTGTGCTAATTAAGAGTAAAATGTGTGGGGTTTAGATATGGTTCATCTAAAGTTCCTGTATATATAATCTATTCCTTTTAATATCATTATCATATAATCCCCCAAGAATTAACACCATAAATTGTGACACCAGAATGAAAAAAATGGAGAGAGGCTTGGGATGTCTCATCCATTAAGTCCTGGGGCTCAATCAAGTCGGAATGCCATGTCTCCCACCACAGAGCAGGCTTTTAGAGCCCCCAGAGGCCAGGTGAGAGCCTTGACCTTTATGTGCAACAATCTTGATGTCTGTCCAGACACAGACGGCTGGAGGGCTCGGAAGGTGTTATTCCAGGTAACGAAGTCCTGTGTCCACTGTGGCTTTTAGCCAGCACTGTGACTTGTTTATCCTCTATTTCATTGTCCCACCCTCTATTCAGGGCTGTCCAGAGAAGTTGCATAATAAAACCGAGGAGTTGGTTTGGCTCCAGCTGGTCCTGGTGCCTGTTGTCCACTGTGGGTTTGGTGTAGTTGTGTAGAGGAGACTTGGGACACAATGAGAGGAAAACTCTAAATAGCTTAGAGGCTTTTTAAGAGGTGAACATTTTATTTACTAGCTAATTGCTACTGCAAATAAAATTTTCAGTAACCAAGATAAGGTTAGTTATATCTTTCTGGTAAGAAATTTGTAGCATGATCCTTTGGCTTAAAATGACTGATTCTGAATTTTCTAATAAGCTTTGCTTCATTGAAAGCCAACTCTGTAAAAGTAGTAGTGTAAAAGCAAACTAACCCTTTTTCTCCCTGTATGTATATTCAGAATCCTATTTCCAAAGAGTCAAAGAGAAAGTTTTCGTTGTTTTTTTTTTCTTGTTAGTTCAGCACAGCCAACAGTAAAGGCCTTGTTTACATTAAGCAAATGTGCAATGATGCAGCAAAATCAATTTAGTCACACTGATGCAAATCCCTCATACGGATGTAATGCCTGTGTGCAAAGTAGGGCATTTCTGAATGTACACAATATTTAAAATGAAGTGAAAGAGACAGATTCTATTCTTCCCAGCTGATTTCTTAACGTGATTCATATAGGCGCCCCTGAAAGCCTAAACTGAAAGAAAGGGACTTTCTAGTCAAAAATAAGGGCTCATTAGGAGTACCGTTGATCGTGAAGGAATATCATGACCTTCAGATTGCAAGTTGCAGTAGCTTAACAGATAGATTAATACTTTTAAAAAACACCCGTTACATTTAAAGTGAGCATACTTGACCTTAAAACCACTGGGAAAATAAATATGTGATTGCATAACTGCATTTTACCATTACTTTTCAGAACAGAAGTGAAAATGAATGTATTTTTGGTCCTGGGCTGTTCTTAGTAATTTAATGTGATCTGTTGTCAACAAGAGGGAAAACAAACTTCTGACACTCAATAAGAAGAGAACAAAATGTACCTTACTGTGGCTAAGATCTATGGGCAAAAAATGGCACAGCCTGTGAAGGTGTTTACTGAAAACCAGGTGAAGTGACAGTAGGAATACCAGTAATGAGATAAAGACCATTTTCCTTTGCAGTCTGCAGAGGTTTGGGGATTAGGGTTTTTTTTGGGTTTTTTTTTTTTAGTTTTTGGTTTTGTAATAATGCTTCAGACAATTGTGAAGTTGGAGTAAAAATTCTGGTCATTTGGTAAATGTCTTTTAGAAGTTTTTGGGGAAAAAAAGACCCCAAATAATTTATGTTGCAGTATAATGTTTATTTAACAAGGTAATAAATGAAAGACCAAAATCCAAACAAAATATTTTTATTGAAAACATAGTTTTTAATCAAATCCAGACTATGTTTCCAAAGCTTTTCCTTACAAATTATTTTAAAACTGGGGAAAATTTTTGGTAATCTGAATGGAATCACATTTTGAAACCTGGGAATCTTTTGTTAAATGAAATTTTTATTCTCCTTACAGCTAAAGACTCACACTAGGGAAGTGAAAAAAGATGTCATACTGGGCTTCCTTTCCATGTGTGTTTACCTACTACCATTGCTACTGATGCCAAAAGTGACTGATAAAGCAACATTTTTTTTCCTCCGCCACTCTCACTAAAAAAGAAGAAGTTTAGGAAGTCCCTTTTCAGGAATGAAGCCATGGTGGAATCTCATCCTGGTGGGCTACAGTCTCCCAATGGAGCCAGGTGACTTGAGAAACGCTGTATGTCCAAATTGTCTTTGGACCTTCCCAGAAACATACATTAACAGTAGTTTGCAATGCTTCATTTTTTTTCTAACAACAGTGCTAATGCTAACAAGAGCCCAAGTAGGAAACCCTCATCAGAGAAAGAGACAGGGGCAAGGGAAGTGCTTAGGCAGGTAGGGAGCTAAGCACTCAATTATTACTGAATTTCAAATCCACAGGCACTACAGCTATACCCCCTACCTTATAATTCCAGAGATTACTGAGTTTTATCAACAGAAGCTGTGGCTCCCACCGGATAATTCCCGAGTTCCTTGAAATGAGTCTAATACCTAACAGGGTTACTTGTGCTGCTGCAGAAAGCTATTTCTGGCCTTTTACATGTCAGAAAAGAAACTGGATGTGACGGATTTGGAGCTGCCCTGGGATAATTTAGGAATATGGTCTGTTGGCCTGATTATTTGGATGAATGTCTGAGTTTAACTCATCAGGGGTTTGCTTGCCACTGCACTCTTAAATAATCGCTGGGCTGGTCTATACTTGCAACCCCGGGATGCCCCACTTCCATTGAGGCTACACAGCCAGGGAGCATGGGGACTTGGAAGGGGAAGAGATCCAGTTTTGAACCCCAGGCAGTCCTAGCATCCTGCTCATTCCTAGAAGAGATGTAGGTCTCCAAAAGTCCACTGGGGATTAGATATGGGACCTGTAACTGTTTGATAAAATGACTGGACAGAGCATTGTTATAAGCATCCAATGTTTATAAATACTTAAAGGGCAGGTGCCAAGAGGATGGGGCCAGTCTTTTTTCAGTGGTGCCCAGTGACAGGACAAGAGGTAACGGGCACAAACTTGAACATAGGAAGTTCCATCTAAACATGAGGAGGAACTTTTTTACTTTGAGGGTGGCAGAGCACTGGAACAGGTTGCCCAGGGAGGTGGTGGAGTCTCCATCTCTGGAGACATTCAAAACCCCCCTGGATATGTTCCTGTCCAACCTGTTCTAGGTGGACCTGCTTTGGCAGGGATGCTGGACTAGATGATCTCCAGAGGTCCCTTCCAACCCCATATCATTCTGTGATTCTGTGGCTGTTGGGGAACATTACTTGGGATGTGTTCGCATTTAGCCATGCTAATTCCACGTGTTTGTGAAATTTCCTATGGAAGTGAAGGATATCCCCAAAAAATAAATTTTGGAAGAAAAAGGGTTTGTGAATCCCATGGTAATTTTCAGCAGTCTTTACCTAGTACTGGGTGTTCAGAATTGGCACGTTGCCTCTCCTCATAGGCAAGCCCTTTTTCCATGAAAGGGAACCTAAGGGGATGACCCCAGGGTTAATTTACAAAAGCACAGTGACTTCTCTGAACATGACACTGATGGGAAGCTGTGGAGTTGTAGTGTTATTCCACAGTTTACAGTGAAGGCATGTTGGGTGGAGCACTGGAAACATTACAGGGCAGCTGGCCCACTCCAGGGTGTTGGACCCAGCCTCATTTGTCGTGAGCTTCCAGCTCCAGTTGAGACAAAGATGGTCAAGTGAATCTCTTCTCTACTGTGAAAGAAGAGTGCCAATGGTTATTTGCCAGCTGCTGAAGAAATATTTGGCTTGGGTAAATAGTATACATAATAGGACACAAAGAAGGTTTCTAAGAAACCATCCCTCAATTTGGAAGAAAAGGGATTTTTGTGTGTGTATGTATATGTTGGATAAGTGAAGTACAGAAAACAGAAAGTTGAAAATCCTAAGAAAATTACTTGAAGCAGGTTTTGCTCACTCTCTTGGCTGACAGGACAAGTAAGTAGTTTACTACAGCTTTATGAGTTCTTGATTGTGGACTTCAAAAAGGCAGCCTATAGGCCTAAAATGTGTTCTAGAATAATTCCTAATTCAGCCATCATAGCTAGGGAGGCAGTATGTTCATTTACTGCTTATTCCAGCTGTTTTGGTATGTAAAGTTCTCCTTCTTCACTGTTGCTACAAAGGTGAATGTATTACATCTCTGTAACCGTGAATTTCTAATGTGCTCATCTTGCCCCCATCGAACATCTTTTATGTTTATGGATTTCACTCAACAGCAAAACCAACCATATATTAAGGCATCCATTTGCCAGGAGAAGCCAGACTAGAAAATACTGTATATTCTGGGGCATATCCTCCTGGTGACTGCTTTGTGTTGTTGGTAGTGGAGTCTGGCCACCTCTTGGATGACCACAGTGGCAAAAGCATTTTTTAATGATACAGACAGAGTGGTGAGTCTCCTCTGCCACTTCCTTCACAGTTGCCACATAAAGGATAAAGCTGAGCTGTCCAGATCACACTGCAAGCCCCATGGCTTTATTTTGGTCTGCAAAAATCTTTGGAAACAGATGGTTTAGCATCACACAGCTGCCTGAGGAGGAGGAAACATACATGCCAAGGTTTAGGGGTAATCCGGGAAGGGCTGCGTTTTGTAAGGCCAAATGACTGACTACTAGAAAATCTAGAAATACAGGGAGGAGACAAACAACTAAACCAGAGACAAAAGGAAGAAATCAGAGCCAGCAAGTAAATTCTGTGTGCAAGGAACTCCTAGTCACCAGCCCTCCATCGAGAAGTTCTGCTGGGCAGTGGGTAGCCATTTACTTTCACAGTTGAAGCTTCTGAATGGGATCTTTTTGTAGGGCATGTTGCAGGAATCTACATTACAAATAGCAAAGATCTAGATTGTGGTCACAAAGTGTATATCTATCTAAACAGAAGGCAAAATGCTGGAGCAATAATACCGCTTTGTGAATTTGCTTTAATTGGGATGTCCAGAAGAAGCAGAAGATTTAATACAATGCACATATTGTGAACAGAAGTAACAAGCAGCAAAGCAAGCTCTTAAGCTCTTCAGTGAGCACGGAAGAGGGAAAGAGAGATGAAGTAATTTCAACTTCTGATTGTTCCCTGCAGGTAGCCAACATGACTCCCATGCTTTCTAAGCTGACTCCATCAGCTTCTCACCATTATCATTTCTTCTTCATTGGCTTGTCTCAGGCCCAGTGCAACACTGGAGAAGTCAACAAGTCACAGCCTGCTTCTGACAGAAACTAGACAAAACTGGAAGCTGTTTTCAGACTGAAAGCAGTACAGGATGTATTGCCCCACAGTGGGTTTGCCTACATCGCCTTCTACAAGCAGCCCCAAGACAGCTCTGCCTGGCGGCCTTGTTGGTCACATGCAGCATAGCTGTGGTCCAAAAGCAGTGCACCCAGGTGAGTCTAATGGGGTGCAGCATACTTCATTAATTGTTTCCACATTTTGTACGAGCAAAGCAGTTCCACTTGAAAGTTTTTTCCTTCACTCCCTTGTCTTCCTCTACTGCACGGCTGGTTATCTTGGAATGGTTATTTCTGCTCCTCTCTAACACTTTTTGCTCCTGTCCTGAGTACTCCTAACTAACACTAACCGGAAGGAGAGCAGGGCTCTACATTCAAATTCAAATCATACAAGTTCAAACATTTACTTTAAATCAGATGCTGCTCACATGCCGTGCGACTACACGATTTACAGCACAGTTTGTGTGAGCTTTGCAAACATCCCAAGCAAACAAGCTTTGTAGAAAACACAACCGTATCGTTTTACTTATCTCTGGAATACTGGCTCATGGGGATGATCTTTTCCAACAATGTCTTGCTCAGATCCTTTGCAGACTGGTCGTTGTACCTTTTCATAATATCATTGTTTTCCTGTGTTGACACCTATTGGAGAAACCGCTTATATGAGTTACAGAAACCATCTAGTTTGATGATCTTATGACTTGCTATCATGCCTCACAAATATATTATTCCTTGACTTTCCGATCATGTTTGCTATTAAAACTAATCAAACACACTTCAGTTATCCCCTGCTTCCTGACAGACCCATTCTAATGGCATTTTTGATACTTGTTCACCTCATGGAGCCTGTACCATTCTTCTTAGCGTTAATTCCTGAACCTGCTTCATCATTACCATTTACATGGTCTTGGTGTGTTAGCTCTCATCACAGGGAGTTGTTAGAACATCATCGTGGGGTGTTGGACAGCCAGGCCAGTGTCTGTGGGATCAGAGAAAGAGGATGAGGGGGCTCTACCCTCCCACTTGGAGAGTCCCAGCAGAGAGGCAGCTGGACTGACTGGGAGGCAGAAGGTGTGCTTCAGGAAACTGCCTCTGGTGACATTTTTTCCCTATGAGTTGGCAGGTCAAGAGTTGAGAAGTTACAGCTTGTCCCCTCTGTTGATACTCTTAAGCAGGGAATGACATTTATCTCTTAACAGTCCCTCATTGTAAAGCCAAATCTGCTCCTTTCCTAAAACAACTTGCAGCATTGTTCTCCTGTTATCCTGGTAAGTTATGAATGTGAGACATGTTGAATCACAGTAATTCTCCTGTATGCAGTTGTTCTATGTGCTGGAGAAATTTGTTTTTTGCCATGTACAGCTTTTTTATGCCCCTATTTATTATGGGTGCAATGTTGAGGTCTTGATGGGATGGCAAGGAAGCACGCTGGACACTCTGGGATTTTAAGCGCAGACTTCTGGAACATTCTGAGGAGTGTGGATCAGTTTATGATTCATCTGTGACCAATGCGTGAGCAGCACTTCGTGTCTGCATGTGTACTTAAGCTAAAGCATTTGATTCAATAAAATGTTGCACCCAAACCGGAATTGTACTTTTCCATCGTGGAATCATAGAATGTTTGGAAAGGACTTTTAAGATCATCGAGTTCAACCATCAACCCAACACTGCCAAAACCACCTCTAAACAATGTCTCTGAACACCACATCTATCTGTCTTTTAAATACCTCCAGGGATGGTGACTCTACCACTTCCCTAGGCAGCCTGTTCCAATGTTTGGTAGCCCTTTCTGTGAAGAAATTTTTCCTAACATCCATCCTAAACCTCTCCAGGTGCAGCTTGAGGCCGTTTCCTCTTGTCCTATCACTTGTTACCTGGGAGAAGAGACCGATGCCCACCTCGCTACACCCTCCTTTCAGGCAGCTGTAGAGAGCGGTACAGTCTCCCCTCAGCCTCCTTTTCTCCAGGCTGAACAACCCCACCTCCCTCAGCGGCTCCTCACAAGACTTGTGCTCCAGACCCCTCACTGGCTTCATTGCCCTTCTCTGGGCCCGCTCCAGAATCAAAATGTCCCTCTTGTAGTGAGGGGCCCAAACTGAACTCAGTATTTGAGGTGGGGCCTCCTTGTCTGCCTTGATTTTACCCATCCCCAATTAGCCCCACTGAGGTAATGTGCCTGCACGTGGCACCGCAGCTACGCCTCGCCAAACCGAACGTGGGCCAACATTTCCAGAGACAACCCCCTCTCCGTGTGTGACGTGGGGGAGGAGGACAACCTCTTTAATGACCTGTGGGATGGGACGAAGGCCTCACACCCAGCCAGTGGCCAGGCCGCCACACCTTCTGCCCAGACGAGATGGCGGCCATTTGGGCCGGGGCTGAGAGGACCACGGGCTCCAGCGGGGCCGGCAGGAAGCCCTTCAGGCAGTGGGGGCGGGCTGGAAGGGTGCAAGGCCCCGGGCGCCGGTAGGGCGGTGCCAGCGGGTGACAGAACGGCCCCGGTGTCGCCGAAGGGGAGCGCCCCGCCCACCGCCCGGGGAAAAAAAGGCGGGGCGGGGCTTATCCGAGGG
>JAHREE010000193.1:2706952-2732693 GCA_033628505.1 Tringa tobata
TGTATTCACCCAGTCTTTAATTTCAGTATGTAATTTGTGTAGTAGTCAGACTGCCTAGTCAGAAATTCCAGAATGGGAAAATCTGTGAGACCCAAAGCCAATATATTTAGGCTTGGTTGATCTAGGAGGTGTTGCTGCGCTTACATCTAGACTAGAACTGTGAAGTTCTGCCTGAGAGGAATAGAAAAAACACAAACTTTGGTGCATGAGGAGGTATTTCAAGATGAGATAGTTGGAAGTGAGAAAGGGGGCAGAGATGCAGCTAGCTCAGGGGTTGCAACATAGGTTGAGAGACAATATAATCATTGTCTTATGAGTATTGAGGTCATGAAAGGACAGCTCAACTCTCAGATATTCTATTTAAATGTAGCAGAAATTAGGGTCTGTAGTTGAGTAAGAAATGAGATGCATCATAAGAATGAAAAGACTACTGCTATTCAAATATCTGCTTGAGAGGACAAATGATAGATAGAATAAGGAATTGTAGGAACACTAAACTTGTAGCCCTGTGCCCTGCTTTTCAGTGTGTGAGTTGGTTCCGTATGAATTAATTATATGCTATATATATTCCTCGTTCTGCAAATTTACAGACATGCTGGTTTTTGGTGACATTATTTTTACCCACTCCACTTTTCTTTCTAGTTATTTTCATGCTTCCACACTACCATTCATTGTCCAATAGGAAGGAGAAACTTACATAGATGTACATACTCTCCTTGATGCATTCTTCATGTCTTGTCTTGTCTTATGATTTTGTCCCAGTTAAAATGACAATGGCTGTGTGTTAGCTAGCTAAGGCCTGACTTGATGATGTGTATTGGCTGCTTTCTGTCTTCCACCTCATAAAAAATGTACAAACTGAAGTTAGGATTGAAGAAAAGAAAAAAAAAAAAGTGTCTGGGTCTAAAGCTGATTGTATTGAGGAAAAATGTGATGTCTGGAGGAGTTCTTAAATTCTCAGAAGATGGGAGGAAGGACAAATCAGTGCAAATCCATCACCTCTTCTGGTAATATGTTGTGCAAAATGTTTATGAGGAATGACCTGAAGAAATAAACTGAAGAGTATGAGCATAGAGAGTTGGATAGTAAATGCCTCTCATGATGTAAATTATGAGATTACTGTGACTAAACAGAAGAAATGAACAGCAAGGAAGCTATTTGTGCTGGAAAGAATGTCCTAGGTGAGGAACACAATAGAATTGCAAACTATGAAAAGCTCCTGAAAGATAAGCAGACTGTGTATGCACACGTGCTGAGCAGTAAGATGTTGCACAAAAAGAAGCCTGAAGAAGGACTGGCAGAAGGGAGTCTGTCTTGAGCAAAAGAGAGGATGTAATTTAAAAAGCGCTTCACTGAGCCAGCCTTGAGATGAAGTGTTGTGCTAACCCACGTTAATTGAGAAACAGCTAGCTAAAGAGGAACTGAGTTTCCAGTATAATCTGGATATGTTTTTTTTTGTCTTCAGTAAACTGTTTTCAAGCAGCAACAGTTCATCACTTTAGTAGAATAACATGCACCTTCAACTTCTAGCATATAGACAAGTTTGCTTGGGAGAATGTTGGTTCTCTTTCTCTGAAGATACTAACAACTAATGTGAACTAGTGCCATGAAAAAAAATATAATTCAAACAAAAGGATCTAGAGTGAATTAAGAATTGTAGTTCTGTTCACTTGAATGTGGTGTTCAGCATTAGTAATGGCAAAGGCAAGTGTCCAGACGTGTGAAGGAGTTACCTGTGGTGGATGTTAATCAGTATTCTTCCTGCAAAGGTGAGCTGGTGGCAAGGCAGTTTGACATGGATATGCTCTACACTGCCACATGCGTTCAGTTTTGAACTAAAATAATTTCTATATAAAAGAAAACTTGCGTTTCTGATCTCTGTGCAACACCTTGAACTTCAGGAACGGTACAATCAGCTGTGTGTCAGACTTCAGTGGTCTTAGCCCTGGAGAATTCACTGCTTGTTTTCTGAATGTCCAGTGCCAGCTTTCTTGATGTAGGTGATGTTTTTGCTGTTGCATTGCCAAAAAAAACAGATTGCCAGGCACAGAACATAATGAATGGAGGGGAATGCTGCAACAGTGCGCCTGTAAATGTGATACCAGCTTGTGAGCAAGTGTCTACAGACACTGCCACTGTCTTGGCTAACTTCATGTGTGTTTTCTTCTTGTTTCTCAAATGGCCATTCTTTACTATTTGATAGTGCGAGTTATAACTGGTGCATACAAGAAGGCTGCTATTAGAGTCTGCCGTTTGCCCAAATTTTGGGCTGGGTGGTGCTTCAATGACTAGTTGTGTAGTAGTCTATAGTTAATTAAAGGACAGCATTTGTAATGTGGGGAGCATCTGGACATCATAGTCCTCTTGTGGAATTTTTGGACATGAAAGAGGTACATACATGATAACTGCAAAGTTAACGATTGAGATTCTGTTCCTTTTCAAAACTATTTATTTAAGTTGCAAACATCCTTGTTTGTTCTTTATCGTTAATCCGTACCCAAAATAGATTGGGAACTGGTGTGGGGAAAAACTTGTGAATAGAAATGCATAGCAAAGTTTTATGGAGGAATCATGAATAAATTTTAATAAATGATTAATAAATGATTTTAAATAATCAATACAAAAAATAATAGAGGGATTATTTTTTTCCTATGTTTTATGTGTAGATAAACCTACTAGCAAACAAATCGGAATGAAGCTGTTAAAAAGCATGTAATGTTTGGACACTCCCAGGATATAAATTCCTGGGGAGTGTCCAGACTGACAACTCAAATGTGTTCAATACTTGCTGTTAATTAAGGAATAAATACTTCAGAGCTGCTAAACAAGGATTTCAGTGATGCTTATGTTTCTTATTTCAGCTTATTAATGCCCAGAAATACTGATTTACCAATACAATTTGGAGGTCTATAAGGTGTGGACTGAATACCTAACCCTTGATATCACCTCATGTATGTGAATGGCATCTACTGTTTTGTTATATCCCACGGTCAGTCCTTATCCAGATAGATGAGAGTCTGAAAGCATTTAAAGCTGATCTTGCTATCTGGACTTTCCAATGTCATTGCTTCATTTGACCTTGAAAATACAGCTTTTGAAATGAACTTAAATTTTATTATTTCTCTGTATTGTAGCGTATTCTTTCTTTCTTTCAGTTTGATAGTGATTAGGATCCTTGGTAGTTAGTTTGAAGGCTAAAATAGCTTCATTTGAGCTTTCTTATGATGAAAATCAATTTTTTCTTCCAGGTCTTGGTAGTCTAAGAAGATGTAATGCTACATATGATATTTCCACTTCAGCTTTTATATTGCTACTTGTTTAAAACAAATTCTCTCCACCTTCACCATTACAAAGAGTCCATATTTTATTTGTGTGGGTGCACACTCGCTATTGAAAACTTTTGGTTGTATCTATGCATCCTTTCACAAGTCTTATTTCTGCTGTCGTGCATCAAGAACTGAATTGTTTAATCTGTAACAAATTTAAGGAGGTTTGGGAGTCCTGATATTTGAAAATAATGTGTTATAGGAATATATATAGGAAAGATATGCCTAGTTTTCATACTATTTTTGATTTGTGCTTACTTTTGAATTGCAAACTCCCACATCCCCAGAGATTGCATTCGTGAAAACCATTTAGCATTGTTAGAGATGAAATATAATATTATTGTTTTGATAGCCTGTAACAGGCAAACCTCTTGGTTAAAAAGTCATACAACTAGTAAAAACTTAAAATAATAACAGGTAAACAATCCAGAGAAGGTTCTTATTTTTCTAATAATAATGCCTTTCTTTTAGAAAAAGGTATACTTTCAAGATCTTTATGATGGGATCTGATACTGATTATTCAAGTGTAATTTGAAGTAGAGGATATATTTGCCAAAATTTCTTGCTTTCTTTCCTACCAGGAATTCCACAAAAATCTGTAGTCATAGTCAGCCTTTATTAAGGTAGACAACTACATGATGCTGAAAGAAGCTTTAATAATGTTTGCTCCAATATATGATTACTTTAAGCATATAAAGTATGCTTATTATCTTATGTATGTCTACACAATAGTATTTTGAGGGTAGGTTAGATGCATTTGCATTCTTCTTTCACGCATAGAATGTGGGAGATTGAAAAGCTGAAGCTTTTCAGAGACATCAGATGAGTGTTAAAACAACTGCAGTGATGTAGCCAGGTTCATTTGAATTATTGCAGCCTTTTAGAAGTTAGACTGTAGAAGTTATTTAAAAAATAGTTATAAAAATAGCTGAAGTAGTGATGTTCGCTCAACATGACTCAGTTTGTTAAATTTAAGAAAGGAATTTTGTTTCACTGAATTTCACTGAATTTCACTGATTTTTAGAGTTGGAAGGGACCATAGAGATCATCTAGTCCAACTCTCCTGCCAAAGCAGGACCACCCAGAGCATGTCAGATCATGCTACTCAGGACGGCATCCAGGCGGGTCTTGAAAATCTCCAAAGAAGGGGACTCCACGACCTCCCTGGGCAGCCTGTTCCAGGGCTCCGTCACCCTCACTGTGAAAAAGTTCCTCCTCATATTCAAGTGGAACATCTTATGTTCCAACTTGTGCCCATTACCCCTTGTCCTCTCACTGGCAACTACTGAAAAGAGTCTGGTTCCCTCCTCCTTCAGTCCGCCCTTGAGATACTTATAGGCATTAATAAGGTCTCCCCTCAGCCTTCTCTTCTCCAGACTAAAGAGTCCCAGCTCTCTCAGCCTCTCCTTGAGGAGAGGCTCGAATCATCTTGTTGAAACTCTGGATTCTGAATGCAGTGTTGTTAAAGAAGCTGGTCTTTTGTACAGGAAAAGCTTTGTGCCAGGGTTGTGCAAGTTTGTGTTAAGATGCTGTAGGTGGAATTTCCATATTATTTAGTGGAATTTCCCAGTAACAGTAAACTTGTGAAACTGGTATTTTGCCCATTATATCTAATCTAAAAACAAGACAGGGGAAAACCAAAGAGAATTTAAAGTGGATTTTAATGTGACTGTATTTCAGTATGAATAACTAACTGCTTATGAAAATTCTGTTATTTCTGAAATTGGAAATTTAGACTTCTCCAAAATTTTTACAGTAAGATGAAATGCAGTAGTTATCACTGATTTCCTCACAATAATGTGCTGATCGGGCAGGGTTCTTCAGGTGAATATGATCCAGCTGAACTGTTGTCCTGGTCTGAGTTAGAACAAAACCAATTTTCCTTTTTCGTAATTTTACTTTTCAGTTAAGTCTCTTCTGACTAACTACACTCTCTGAAATTAACAGCCTATTTTTCAGTGCCTGCTTCTAGCAGATAAGGCCTGATGTTTATAGTTAATGCCAAGGAATGAAATGCAGAGAGGCTCCTGCTTATCCTTATTGCTTTAACAACCAAGGTCAGCTAGTTCATGTACCAAGTTGAAGGGTTGGAAGCAGAAAGGCATAGAGGGGTCACACCTGTGGTGAGAGGCAGACAGGACGGATGTTTCAAAACTGACCAACAGGGTATTTCATCCCATCTGCATCATGCTTGCTATAAAAGCTGAGGCATCAAAGGGTCAGCCTTTCTTCTGTGATTGCCAGTGTCCGAGGAGGACTCTGTTCTTCTGCCTTTGATCCCAATTTGTGCATTCCTGAATCCAGTTCTTGAATCCAGTTCCCATCTGCTGCCAAATCCAGTCCTAGTGCTGGCTGGTGACGTGACAGTAATTCTGAGAGGTCGATAGCGGTTTTGTATATATTTGTATAGATTTCATTATTTTTTAATTAGTATTATTGTATTTTTTTTTAATTTTTAGTATTTCATTAAAACTGGCTTAGATCTTTCCCCCCAACCCGCAAGTGTCTCTCCCTTATTCTCTCTTCCTTCCCAGAAAGAAGGAAGAGGGTCTAACAGAGGGCATATATCGGTTGTTTAGTGGCCAGCCCAGCCTAAACCTCAATAACTGTGAGTAGTACCAAAATCTCCTACTGGACTTACTATCTCCTATTTAACTTTTATCTGCTGTAACAGTTTAATGATGCATTCTTTTTGTTTGGCTAATTAAAAGGTCATGGAAAAAATGTTTTCATGTAAAAATTCCAGTGAAAAATTCACCTCAACCCCTAGGTATCTTTGGAGTCATTTACTGTTTAAACTCTATACTTAGAGCTCAAACATGCCTCAAAGAAGTCAGTGTCATAGTTGAACTGACTAAATATGTATTTTTTTTTCCAGTGGCCAGAGACAATGTATAAAAACATAAATGTTTACCATCAAAGAAGGCATGAAATGGTTCTGTGAAGTTAACTAAGAAAATTACACCATTCTTAACAAGAAACAGTCTTGTAAAGTCAAGTATGAAACCAAAGGTTGAGCAAAAGAATGTTCCTAATTATTTGATACTGTCTTTCCAGTGCTTCGAGTAAATACTTTCTTGAAGCTTTTATGTGGGAGAAAATTGTGTATTACCTCGCATACGTTACTAACTTATGATAGAGGACTGATGTTAAACAAGCTTTCTAGTTATTTTTGAAGTTTATCAGTGGGCTGTGGAAAAAAAGGAAGACAGTAAGGAAGGCTCAGATGTTTGAACTGCACTCATGGGTTTTGAGGGCCCTTATTTCTAACGTGGATTTGGGTCACGGGCACATCCTTGTTTCAAAAAAGAAATGTGCAACTCTAGTGCTGAACCCTGTCTGTAAATGGGAGTACACGGACAGGAGAACCAAGCCATTTGCTTTCTGATTGTAGAAAGATTTCCTGCTTCTGATTAATAAGTAAGTTGCCACAGGCAACTTTTTTTAAAGTGGTGAGTTCCCCTTTCTACTGCCGTCTCTCAAGTGAATATAGTGCAATTTGAATAAACCAAGACTGGAGCTGAAATACCCTTTGAACTAAAATGATTACCTAATTTGAAAAGTGACTGTGTGTTTTCCCAATGAGCTGACATATCTGTCTGTACTGTAAATAGTAAAAAAGAAACAGGACTATTTTTACGTAAATGTTGACTTGGGAAAAAAAAAACCCTTGTATTTTCTAGGATGTCAACCCGGGTTCAGAAAGCGTGTCATAAATTTAAAAGTTCACTTAATCCGCTTCATTCATTTCTGGGCGTCTG
Source organism: Tringa tobata (assembly GCA_033628505.1). Taxonomy (NCBI): domain Eukaryota; kingdom Metazoa; phylum Chordata; class Aves; order Charadriiformes; family Scolopacidae; genus Tringa; species Tringa tobata. The sequence goes on from JAHREE010000193.1 coordinate 2,714,040, forward strand.
CTGTAGGGTCAGAACACGGTTAAGGATGTGTGGAGTTAGAAGTTTGTTGAACTAATGCTATAAGCCAGTTTAACAGCCGTTCATGTTACCTTTAGGCTGCTGCCACTGAACTTGGTGGGGTGAGGGCACTGAGTACCGCGGGTGATGCTGGTTTGGGGATGGAACAGCTGTGCCAGGGCATGAGTCGGTGGGAAGAAAGAGAAGTAGAGAGCCCCAGGGCTCTGGTGGGGCTGGAGAAGAAGACATTTTAAAGTGGGGAGCAAGGTTCTTAATTTTACATGCCAGGTACAGTGCCTTGGTAAAGCAGCCCGGCAACAAAAGGCCTGTTGCTAGAAATAAGCAGTGTGCAAGATTGGCCATACTTGAGCAAGTAGTTTGCTCATGTTAAAGCGGAGTCCAGGTTGAAAAAAATAAAACCACCAAAAGGTAAGGTAGGAGTGTAAATTGTCTGCCCTCCTAGTCAGTTGGTTTAAAAAGAAGGGGAAGCAGCTTTGAATCATCTTTGTCTCTTGGAAAAGTTCTGTGGCTTGTAACTATTGTTTCAATAGTTTTCAGGTGAAAGTTGAAATTCATAGCATTCCCTAGCCCTGAAGTGATTAGGGTAGTGGGCAACTGATCACTCAGAAGCTGAGACAGTCTAATTAGCAGACAAGCATTGTTGAATTAATATAGGGCCATGTAATGATATGTAGTGTCTGATAGGACTTCAGTAGTGGCTAAATTTCCTGTCAATGTTGAAATATTGGAGGTGGCATACTTCAGGGTTAGCTTTAGCTCTTTTGAGTGTTTACAGCTTCCCAGTTCCAATAGTACCTTTTCTTGCTTAAGCAATTGGTTTTCAGCCCTCAGTAGTTATTTTCCTGACTTGCTTTGGGGTCTTTCATCGCGCATTAACAACTATTGTTCTCAGTTATTTTAGCCTATGAGTTGTTGTGCTTAGCAACTACAGACTACTTGGCCTTCAGTTTTGTTTTCTCTTCCCATTGCTGGTATGGAGTGGGGACTGTGAGGCTGTAACCTGCTGACTAGCAAATCTTTCTTTGAAACTCCTCAAATAATTTAGAATGCTTTGATTGTTTAGTTTAACCAAACATTAAAGAAACTTGATCTCCTTTGAGAAGCTCTACTTAGCTTTTCCCCAGGTCCTCTATGCAAGAAACTCAAATGTGGATTCAGAGCTCATGGTTTAAGCTTTGCCTGAGTAAGTATTATCTCAAAATACAGATAACGCAGTTGTAGTTTGCCTCCCATAGTCTACCTGAACGTGAGCCCAGAGATGCTAGCAGCCCTTTCTTCAAATATTACACTCCAAGCTATAAAATAGAATGGTTATTCCCTGCTTCGTAGCAAAGGCAGAGTCCAATGTTGTGAAAGAGTGTTCAAAAGAGCCTGGGGTGGAATGTATGGGAGGGCCTGTGGTCTTGCCACATCTACTAGCAGTGAACATGAAACAAAACCCCCCTAGCAATAGGGTCTTATTTTGTATCGTAAGAGTTACCTGCCAGAATTGCTCTTACCACTCCATAAAGAACTATTTGTTGTATAAACTGTTGGGACTGGCACCATCAGTAAAATTCTGTGTATCCTGATGGACTGAGCAGGTTCAACTGCAGATCGTGAGACAGTCGTCTGTTGCCTTTTTCTTCTTAGAAATAGCCTTATAATTGGGACCAGATACAACTTAGAAGGAAAGCCACAGTTTATGGTAGCTCATATCTTCTAGATTATTATTGCTGTTCACATTCAATGAGGTGAAAGATCTCAAAATAATCCTTCTAGAAGCTCTTCTGGCAAAATGAAGACACCTTTATGTATATATCCCAAATGCATTGAACTGACAGCCCTCTTCCCTCCATTCTATCCTTTGTGCAAGAGCTGAATGCAGTCTGGACTCTTTAACAAGCTAAATGCTAATACTGCAGCCTTTTAAAGTCCATTTAGTAACAGTTTTATTATATTCTAATCTGATTGTATTTATTGTGTGAGGTTTTTTTCTTTTTCCCTGCTTCCAGTTCCACTGGCATGAGATCAGATTTAATAAGGTTTTCTTTGGCTGCCTTTTTACTGATTTAAATTATTGAGAATACAGCATAGGTGCTATGAGCTGCAGTATATCGGTCTTCAAACCTTTGCCAGAATAACTGTTTTTCTGCCTTAAAGTTGTGGTAGTTTGTTTTTTCTTTTTCATTAGTCATTATACCAGCCAAGTAGGTTAAGAACCACCATGATAGAACCCTTGTGAATATCCCTTTAAAATAGGAATAGAAGTATAGTCCTAGTTCATACCCAAACTGGTGTTGAAAGCTGTAATGTTTCCAGAGCTTATTGTGTAAACTAATGTATGATCAATCCTTTTCAGGCAGTATGACACAAAAAGGTGGAAATAGATCAACTGAATCTAAAGGACATGTAAATGGCACTTACAAAGACCAGTTTTGGTAGAAGGCTAATTTCCCTAAGTACAGTAGTGCATCTCTCCTTGATGGCTCCTCCACCTCCTGAGTCAAGAAGTTATCAATATGCTGGACTGTACATGTCTGGCTGTGTAGCCTTCCCAGAGATACCAGGGTGATGAAGGTCCCCCATGAGAACCAAGGCCTGTGATTGCGAGGCTACTTCCAGCTGTCTGTAAAAGGCCTCATCAGCTTCCCCATCCTGATCAGGTGGCCTGTAATAAACACCCACGACAGTGTCCCTCCCTCATACTGGCCTGTCCCTTAATCCTCACCCACAAGCTCTCATCTCTCTCTTCATCTGCCCCCAGGGAGAGTTTTAGGGACACCTCCTCACGCTCTATCCATAGCAAGTCTGCATTGACTATGAAGGGAACTCCGTGTAAATCAACACTTGGATGAATCGCACTTATTGGAATTTGGCAACACTGCAAAGAAACTTTATCCATCTTTCAATTGCAAAGTTTAACTTTATGGAGTCACTTTGGCAGAGTAAATCAGTGTTACTTCTGTGCTGCCTTTAAGAGTTACTCTTTCATAAATGCAGAAGTTCTGCATTTGACAGGCTTTGGTGTTAAACAGCTTTTGTATGTAACAAGTAGTCAGACTGGATTTGGGAATCTTGGGGTTGTTTTGCTCAAATAAATTAAATGGCTCGAATCTTTACTTTTTTTATTCCAATAATAATGTCTTGCAGAGCACTCAGACCTATCTGATGGAAATTGCAGGAAATAAGTATCTCTGGTTTTTTGTCTTATTGAGTACATTTATCAGTGTGTGAATTTTCATCAAATATTGTTTGTGCTTTTCATTGTTTCTGTCCCCGTCAACAGCAAGCTTTAAAAAAAGTAATAATCTAGAAATTCTTAAATTATTACCAGGTTCATAATGAAGGTGTTTGTTGTATAGCAGACCTAACTGCAGCACAGATTAAAAGTGTACCTTTGTAAATATTCAGAAATCATTGGTAAATACATACTAAATTCCTCTTTCTCACTGTTGAGGATCTAAGTCCTGGGCATTGTACTTGTGTGGTAGATGTGCTATTATCAAATTGTAATTGAAGAATATATCGAAGAGATAATAATTAGCAAAAAAAATATTTTTTTTTAATACCAGCCTGCCCTTTCTTTTTCTTCTCTCTACCCCCTCACAAAACAAAATAACCTAAACAAAAGCAGAACTTACTCTTCTAAATCAACATATTATTTCTATGTACTGTTGAACATCCATTCCCTGCATATACAATTTATGGATAAAGTTGATGGAGAATTCCATTATATTTTTTAGCTCACTGTAATCTATATTTTGAGGTAGTTTGAAGGAAACATAATAGAAGAGTTGATGACTTTTGGATTCTGTATGTTCTTGAGAATTTCAGAACAGATATATAGCAGAATACAGATGAATGCAGCAAACGCTGCAATTAACAAGTTAATGGCTCTAATATTGACACTGAAGTGATTGTAACCAAGTCTTCCTGTGGAGCCATAGACTGCAGTTTGGGTACTACGTAAGAGATCTTCTGTGTGCCTCTCAGTTGTACTTTGCACCAGGAGTTTGAAATCACAGTAGCAAAGATACATGGAATAGAGTAGACAGGCAAGTTGAGATTCAGCCGTCCAAACTGGAATATCTTCTGCCACTTCTGACTTTCTGGGATGCCTGTGATATTCAAAAAAGGGCTGGCAGATGTACTGCACAATCCACAGGAGACCTGTGTCCTTCAGGAATAGTAGCTGGAAGGCAGGCAGGATATCCTTCTCAAATTAGATATGTCTGTTTAGGCACCTGAATTGCTCCCCTGAGGCTAGTGGCTTGAAAAATGAGGGCCAGGAGGCTAGTTTCCTAAGTCCTGATGGGTAGTTTCTAGTTATTGAGCGGTGATCGCATTGGGGGTGTGAGGAGACCTGTGGAAGAGCAGGTTGTAAGAGTGCACCTGAGCACCCTGAAGAAGAGAGGGAGTAACAAGAGCTAGGCAAAGGCTGTCATTAGCATTCCTCTTTTGGATGATGTTTCTCCTGAAATACTTGGACTACAGCCTGTTACCTACTGTTGTTCCCACTGCTGCATCCAGTGTGATTCCCTTAATGTGGTTCAGATTCGTCAAAGTCATTTTTCAAGTTCATTGTTTTTTTTTTTACTTTCACATCTGCTCAGCGTTGATAGGAACATGATGGTATCTGGGGCTAAACGGAGGAAGTGGGTGAAGCAGTGAAGAGTGTCACATGCTGGAGTATAGTTTTCATCTTTTCAACAGAGGATTAAAAAGAACCACCTCCTTTGGTGTCTTCCAGAAAGGCTTGATTCTTTGGCTTGTGACTGGCTCCAACTGCCCAAACGGTAGTCGGCTTACCTACTTTTTTTTTTATAGCTGTCATTTCTGGTAATGGATGGATTGTCCCACAACTACTGAACTGTCAGCTGGTAGTAGATGAGAACTCTAAAAGGCGAAGACTGGACTACAAAATTTCTTTCTACAAAGAAATGACTACTAGCTGTGTCATGCTCACAACTCTGAGGTGGGGTCCATCTCTGTACCAGTGTTTCTGGCAACATAATTTTTTTACCCCAGTGATCTTTTGAAAATAGTAATAACAACATGCCAACACGTTGCTCTTCAGGGAGAAGGGTATTAATTTCTTTGTTCCAGAAGCACACGGATACAATGGGCTTGAGCACTGTTGACAGAAACCTAGAGCATCTGCAAAATGGTATTCTAGTACAATGTATGAATCTGGATAGCATTAAACCCACTCTCAAAATGTTAACGACTTGAAAAATTAAATACTAGGTTGCTCAGAGAAAATGATGCAAGAGTGTCGCTGAATCTTAAAAATCCTTGCATCTTGTACGCTTGAATTCGTTACATATAAGTTGGAAATACTTGACAATTTCAGGACTTGAAAGAATGTATTTTAATTTTGATGAAAGAAATGCTCATCACAGTCAGGAGTGACAATTGCCATAATTGTTGGCAGCTACTGCATCGTCGTTTAAGCATGTTCATTGCAAGGCAGTGAGTTTTTTTTATTCATCATCTTGTACTTAAATATTGTCTGTCCCACAATGGCAGTATTTCCCTTTGTTACCATTATGACACTTCTTATAATTGTGTTGTCAAAGGAAATACATTGGACAGCCTTCTATGGGAACATAAACTCTCCCTTCAGAATTTCTTAAGGTATTCAGAAGTGGCTGGAGGCCTTGTGAAATTTACAATATATGCAGTCTAATGTGTGATATTTGAAATGTTTGAAGATTGGGCACCTATAGGAAAAACAATGAACCATTTCACAGAGCAGCTGAAATATTTTAATTCAGCTCTGCAGTGCTTTCCAAGAAAGTCAATGTGCTGCAGCATAAAAGCTGGCCTGTAACACTCTTCCAGAGGGGGGATTACAGCTAGGAGTCTTTGTCTGGTTTTCATCTATTTCCATTTTAAAGGGTGGTAAATAAAGCATTCAGATTTTAATAAGTTTATCTGTTAGATTAGTGGTTGCTTTGAATGTTTGTATTTTGGCAGTAGATGCCAGTTTCCCCTTGAGATGTGCTTACTTGTTGGTTTAACCTATCTCCCCTCCACTAGCAGCAGCAGGCTGTCTGAACTAGATAGGAGCAGCTTTTTCTGGAACAAACTGGTTTGAAGAAGTTGCCAATTTTGCAGCACCAGTATTGGCTTAATGAGAAACAAGAGGAAAGCAGTAATTGTTTTTAAAATTGATTCGGCCATCAATGCACATGATATCATCTCTTGAATTAAGTTTTCTAAGTGTTTGTTTTTTAACAGGAAAACATGACCTGTGTAAATATAACCAGTTTACCCTCAACCCCATGCATTTTAATGAAAAACCTTGCAAATGTTAATGGTCTCTGTATACACAATGAGAGGAAAAAAGATTCTGTAGGTTACAATTGAAGTGCCCTAATTTCCTGTGTAGTTATACTAAAAATCTTATAGCTGGCACTATCGTCAGTTTCTAACATACCTTCTATTAATTTTAATTAGCCTAATTTCAAAAATATTTTAACTGTATGTGTGACTTGCTGTTAGTGTTTTCTGTTCCGAAATCTGTATAGTTAAAATTTCAAATAAGACTCCAGTAAAACTGAGGAAAATTGTGTTACACAAGCCTAATTAATTTATTCTGTGATGCCTATGTCATTTTAGGAAAAAAAGAGTTACCGGTTGCTTGCAAGCACTATTTAATAGAGCTCACCTTCACAAAACTAGTATTTTTTTTGACTGATCTGTACTGAAGAAAGGGAGCTCTTATACCCTCCTTTTTCAGTAAAACACTTTGCATCTACTAAGAAAAATACACTTTTGGATGTACAAATGATTATCCAGTGGCTTTATTAAATTGGCTCCGAAACCTGTTCACTACAGTGAAAAGGCAAATGAGCTGAAACTGGGGCAGACCAGAGCAGTCTCCTCCTATTGTCTCCGGATGCTTCAGGAGGCTGGAATGCACTCCCAGGAAATTGAGAACCGAGTTGGAAGTAATACAGTATATGCCGTAAATGCATTCTGCGGAGTGGCTTGAGATGGTATTGCTGTGGATGCAGCGTGTAAGAATAAGAATGTGCCGTGGATTTCCCCTGCGTGTCCAAAATGCAGGCTAGTGTTCCTTGAGAAGGCATGTGCCTTGTGAGCCTGTAGCCAGTGAGAACTCTTACGGTGGAAACTAACTCTTCTCCTGGCGCAACCCCATTTAATCCGTGTCCTATTCCCTAATCCAGCTCATTTCACGGCACATAAATTCTTGTATTGGAGTGGGATAGAAATGAATGGCCTGGGGAGCCAGCATTACTATTTTGGTTAACAATGTGGTGTCTGAGCCTGGTTCAAGCAAAGTCTGAATGTAAGGTCCCACAGCTGCTTGATTTTTTTTTATGAATGGATGCTGCTGCTGAAAAGGGTAGAGATCTTCCCCTCTGCTCCTGCTCAGGAGCCACATGCTCTTGATCCAGCTCACTGTAGAGCTGCATGATCGACTCTCCTGGCACAAAGGAGTAGATAAAAATGTTGCATCTTATCACTTACCATCCTCACAATAATCATGATGCTGGTTATGGATCTCCTCCCAAGTTAAGTAATACATTTTCACCTGCCCACTGGAGCACTCTGGAAATGCTTGCTCCATTTAAAAAAACAAAACCCGACAAATGTACAGGATTATTTTGACAAAAAATAAACCCTGACACTTGAAAACTTCATTTTTCTGAGCAAGAGCAAACAGATAATTACGCTTTTAAAATCTTACTTCCTGCTGGTTTGATATTAGACACTAACAGTTACAAATTTTCATGTTAGAAATACTTAACTACTCTCAAGGCTTAGTGGACTGCCCATCTGGACTTAGGTTCTCCCTCAGCTTGTATCAGCGTGCAGGGACAGGAGGAGAAACGGTTTCAAGCCTCTTTTCCCTCTTGATAGACAGTGGATTTCTTTGTTTTATACTTTTGAATGAAGATACTTATGCAATGGTCAGTTATAAGAGAGCAAACTATGCAATTCTTGTTAGGCTTCTCAAATTTGAAAATTTAAGCTCATGTGAAACGTGACTGTTCTCAGTGAGAGGCATTCTAATGCATGTTATCTTATCCCCTGCATTGTTCCTCTTTTGAAAATTCTACTAAGGCTATGGAAGAACCTGCTTCTAACAATACATGAGATTTTTTTGGTCCTCTCTACTTCTCAGGTGTTTTTTCTTTTTTGGTTCCACTAAACCTTGCAGTGCTTCAGGCCCAAATACACTGAAATTTTGAATTGTTTTACAGATGATTCCTGTGGGTTTTTCTTACTTCCCTTCCCACCTGCGTTTGTCCCATTGTAATGGGCACTACAGGGCTGGAAGCAGTAGGTTGCATTTGGTGTGAATAATACGGATGACGGTTAGAACCAGAAAACGGGTTTCTTGTTACCGCTATAGAAAAGGAGGTTCTGTAGGAGTGAATATTCTAAATCGGAAGGAAGGATGGCAAATCAACTGGCAGCTGTCTGAAGCTTGACAGAAGGTTGAGAGGGAAACGCAGGGTTTGAAACAGTCAATCAGGAAAGGATCAGTCCAGTCAAAAATGGACCAGCTGGCTGAAGGTGCCTAGTGAACTACTCCTGTAGCTGCTCTGGTGTGCTGGAGTCCCTGCTGGATCCTCCCTGGTGTTTGTTTCCTTTAAACTGCAGGATATAGATGATGGTAGGTAATGCTACTTCAGGCAATTTTAGGGAAATGTGAGGTCATTCTTGCCCAATTCCCCACCCCCCACACTAAGGAGGAATAGGAAAGGTATTTTGACTGCGTTTTTTTTTTTCCTCTTACGAGTAATACTAGATCTGGTTTTCTCAGCTATTCCCTATGTCTCTAGAGTATAGTGCAATATCAGGCATTCTGAAAGGAGATGACATTAAATATACCAAGTGTCAACTCTTTATTTCTGGCAATTTGCTATCGTAGCACGTTGCCTTTCAGAGAATCTTCAGGAAGGAAAATTACTTTGTTCACCAAAAAATAATTTGGTCTTGGAAGACTCCTAACTGTATTATTCAATTCACACACAAATATCTCAAAGCCCTTTGGAGTCGTTTGGGGCAAGAATTAGTGGAATGCCAGAACATTCATGTGGAGTTAGAGGTCTTCCTTACCACCAGTTTAATCGGGATAAACAATAGAGCCTCAGCATCCAGGAATGTGCTAAACCTGAACACCATTATCCAAATTGCGAAGCTGAATCTGATGCTCTTTCTGATGATACTGCATTATAATTGCTTGGACAAAGTTTATTTAAAGATACTGGTTGGTTTTTTTGTGAAAATGCTAGGTTTGAGCTGATTTGGTAATGTACTTGAATATATAGTTGGTATAGCAAATGTCAATTGCAGAAATAAGATTTGGATTAGTGAAATTTCATTGTATTATCCCATAGCGTGTGGACAAATAATGTTCTGCGCTACCGCTTTCTAGATTTTTCTTCTCTTTTGCCTTCATTCCTTTTATCAAAACTGTGGGTATTTGAGGGGAGGAGGGGAATGAAGAGCAAAATCATTTGGAGATTTTTTTTTTCCTCTGTACAGCATTAATGTAGTTCTTTTTTGGATGAAATAGTGTGCTTCTCCTATAGTTTCATGAGAGAATGAATTATCTTCCTTGCCAATTTATGTAAGAAAATCAACTAAATAGCTTTTGATATCTTGCTGCTCAGAATTTGAATCTTTTTGAACAGACTATAGTATGTTAACTAGGGTTCCCAGCCTTGAAAGCGTTGAAGTAAATTGCAGCACAATTCAGGAAACAGGTGCCTTGAAACAAGAGGAAGGAAGTGTTGGCAATAAGATTAAGCATGGTTAGAAAGCTATTTCATGATTGCTTCCAAACCTTAACAGTTTAAAAAAAAAAAAAAAGTTTGATTCATTGTAGCACTAGGAAAGTGTCTTGCAGAGGGACTCGATGGAGGAAATGTGAATTAATTCAGAGGTTAATTTAGGAATTGCATTCTATGCATGCTTAAGGAAAGGTTTAAAATGTAATTAAGTGTTGATGAGGAAAAAAGGTGTACCAATGAACATCTAAAGCAAATACATACATGGAATGTAGTAAGAAAATGCTCGGGCTATATTTACTTGCCTTTGTATTGCATTCCTTCTTCCTGTATATTATTATAAATATTGTATATTCATATATAATTATTACATATATTATTCCTGTATATTATTATTTGAAATACAAGCAGAAATGTCTTTGGAAAATGTTGTTGTCCTTTTGGCTGTTCAAAAAAGTTAATTGCTTGCTATAGCACCTGGTGGCTTGCTAGCAAAAATCTTGTATGTGTGCTCCTATGCTTGCTTCAGCCATCTGTCTGAATACTGTCTGTCAGTAATGAATTTAACCAATGTGACTTTCTGCACCAGAAGAAGTTGAACTCCTCTCTCAGGTGTATAAGTAGAATGGGGAGAGCAGTAATGCTTAGTGTGTGGTGGTGTGTTTTGTTAACTACTGCAGGGTCTAGGAGGGGATACTTGTCCGTGGTCTGAGTTAAGCCTTTGTACTAGAAAACTGGATGAGGAAAAAAGGGTTTCAAACCACGTCTGGGATTCCTTTATCAAATCATCACTGTACATACAAAATGTATTATAAATAATATGATTTGAGATAATAATCTATTAAAACTGTCATAAAAAAAGTCATTAATATGCTGACATTTGTTGTACCCTGTTTCCATTTTTATTTTTGCTACCAAAAGACTCTACTGTAGCACGCATCTATCTGAGTTTCCTCCTGTTTTTTTAAATAAAATTTCCCTGAAGCTACTGCAGCATATGACGTCATCTGCTAGACCAGTTTGCGGGCAATGATACTGTCTCACTACTCTTCTGAGTTCTTTTTACTTGGGAAAAGGAAGCAGCGTAAGATCTCCATGGTTAGCACTGTTCTAAACTGGATTAGACTTCTGAAGTGGTACAGATATTGCAATTGGCATGAGATTATGTATTGTCCGCATCTCTCCAAGCTTGCAATATGACAAAGCACTGTCTTCTTTATGTAAAACCTGAAAATTTACATACAAACCAGCATCTCTTTCAGATTCACTTCAACTAAGCTAGAATTCTAGCTTAAAGCATTTAGCTTTAAAAGCAAACAAATCAAACCCCCAAAACCAACCAACAAAAATACGGGCAAAATGACTTCAATGAAAGGAAGATTAATTGATTATCAATTAAATAGATTTGGATGGTAAGAAACAAACACACACACAAAAAAAAAAAACCCAAACCAAAACAACCAAACATAAAACTCTTTCCTTCACACTCCAGCTTCCCTCCTAACTTCACCTCCTTCCCTCCTCAAGTGGAGATGGGAATGGAGGTCGTGGTCAGTTCGTACCAGTTCCTCTCTGCCTCTCCATGTTCCACCCCCTTGTTCCTTGCTCCAGTGTAGGATCCCTCCTGTGGGATACAGTCCTTCAAGACCCGTTCCAGCATGGGGTCTTTCTTCAAGACCTGCTGCATTGCGGGTCCTCTCCATGGGGTACAGTCCTTCAGGAACAGGCTGCTCCAGTGTGGGTCCCCCCATAAGTTCCTGCCAGAAAACCTGTTCCTGTATGGGCATCTCTCCATGGGATGCTGCTCCTGCCTGAAACTCTGGCGTGAACTTTCCACAGACTGGAGCTTCCTTCAGGGCATATCTACCTGCTGCAGCGTGGGGTCCTACACAGGCTGCGGTGTGGATATCTGCTCTGATGTGGCCTTCTCTGGGCTGCAGGGGGACAATCTGTTTCACCATGGTCTTCTCCATGGGCGGCAGGGGGACAATCTGCTCTGGCACCTAGAGAACCTCCTCCCCCTCCTTCTTCACTGACCTGGGTGTCTGCAAGGCTGTTTGTTCCACATTTTTCTTACTCTCTCCCAGCTTCTTTTGCCCAGTGTTTTTTACTCTTTCTTAAACACATACACAGGGGTGCCACCACCATTGCTGATGTGTTCAGATTTGGCCAGTGGTGGGTCCATCTTGGAGATATCTGAAATTGGCTCTTTCTGACATGGCAGCAGCCCCTAATGTCTTCTCACGGTGGAGACCCCTGCAGCTCCCCCGACCCTCCATTACCAAAACCTGGACATGTAATCCAAATGCACCGTGTTACTGGACCAAATCTGATCTGAAAAGGGGACTCTCTGCTCATGAAACAAATCAAATGTTATGTGTCAGCTTCAGAAACAGATACTGAACAAATCAAGTAACGTCCCTGTGTCTGATATTTCTTGTTTATGACTTTCTCCAGCCTGACCTTTACGGGTTTGTGCTCTTAGGGTTGTGCTGATGTGTTTTGGGCTGTAAGCAACATAAATAACACGAACTGACTTCAGTCCCATCACATCTGTGATGGATGACAACTGTACGGTTTGTATTGGATGAACAGCTGAAAACTTTGCTTGGCCTAAGCGTAGTTCTATCATTTTATACAAAAACCTGCATCCTGTAACTAGTATTGAAAAGCAAAAATTTACTTGAAAGTTACTGTTTCCAAATAGAACTTTAGTACTTAATTGTGACAGATAACCCTGATAACATCAGTAGAAATACCAGTGTTGGAACAGAGAGATGTTTGTCCATAAGCTTTGCTAAATTAAAGTGTGTGTGTCTTGAATATAATCACTGTTCTTTTTTAAACTTTGAATACATTGTTTTCGTATTTACCGATGTTTTTCATTTAATTCCAAAATAGTTGTAGTCTTTCTCTTCTGCTTCTGTTTCCCCGTAGGAAGCTCTGAATTCTGGGTTCGTTGTGGACCACATTTTTCCTTCCCACTAATTTAGTGTCTCTCTTAGTTGTGTGAGAGTTCTGCTGAACTCCCAGCTCCGCAGGACTGTGTGGTGATTACACGGTGCGCCCTACTGTACTGTTTGTTTACTGATAAGGAACACGAGTAGAAAATCCAGTGCTGATGTGCAGCATGTTTGTGCGAGCGTGTCTCTTTGAAGTGGCTAGACTGAAGTTCCGAAATGAACCTGCCTGAATTCGTTAGGTGCTGTTATTTGCCACAGCCCTCTTGTTTCAGATGCAATACACATGAAAAATCACGTACGGTGCACTCTCACTTGCGCCTTCCATTTCTCACTTGGAGAGTGGAGAGGAAAACGTGGTTTATGTTATTCAGTCAGTCACTGAAAGAGCCTCAGGTACATTCAGAATAGTAGATAAGGACCTAAGAGGAATGCTGCTTGGTTAATTTGTGTTTTACATTTTGTGCCAGAAAGGCTTGCGTTTCCAGCTGTGTGCATATCAGTGTAACCTGGCTGTAACAGTTACACCGAGATCATGGTGCTAGGTGCTCTCACTTAAATCCGTGGTCCTGGGGTGGACTAAACCTGGCTTAAAACTGATTTGTGTAGCAGTCATCAATTCAGGATTATAATAAAAGGAAACTTACCTAACAGTTGCAGAAGAAAACCATGACTTAAGGCTAGACAGCATAAGCAATTCTCCAAAAAGTTTCAAGAGGATTTGGAGAGGTTTGGGCACTTTTCCTTTCCTCTTTTCTCCCATCTCAGTCTAGAATGTCTAAGCAATCTCTTGAACAGGTACTTGGCAGCGTTCTGTTGGTGAAAAGGCAAATGAAATGTTTAGTTTATGTTAGTACATTTCCTAACTTGTCCCCTTCTCCTACCTTGCCTGCCATGTTTTCAATTCAAGCTGATTTATAAACTGGGTTTAACGCCACTGATCTGTTCCAAAGGCAGCGGTTCCCTGTTTAATCTTCAGGGATGGTGTTGGCCCCTTCCCATCCGTGCCTTGGGTCAGGGGAGCAGTTCAGGGGCTGAAGGTGAAGCTTGGGAGAGCGGGAGGAACACATCCGTGGCTGAAGCAGTTTGCCAGTCTCATTCTCTGTCTCTGCCCCGCTCCAAATCACACGCAGAGACCGACTCAGTCGCTTGTGCTCGCCCAAAGCAATGTGGTTTGTCAGGGTCGAGAACAAGCAGTGAGGGAACAGAGGGTGACACTGTTGAAAAATATAAAAAATAGGGTTGTTTTTTTTTTTTTAGCAGGTATGTAGCTTGAGTATCAGGAGATTTGTTCACTCTTGACTGTGGTACGTTTATTTGCTTAATAAAAAAAGAAATTCAGTACTCAAGAGTTCTATTAACTACCCTACCTACCAGAATTTGATTTATCAATTATCCTTCATGGTGACGGTATAAAAAAACGTTACAGAAGTTTTAACCACAATATAGAATTTGTATATCAAAAGAAGCTGCACAAATACGTACTGAAATGCAGGCTGGCAAAATGGCAATCATAATAAAACTAGGCTTAACTCAGCCTTCCAGCTGAGTGTTAAGTGCCTTGCACACAAGTGGAGAACTGCTGGCTGAATTTCCAGAATGAAGAGCTAATTTAGTAAAACCGGTGGACTTTTATTAGAGAACTGCTTTATAGTGGCATTAAATCTGTTGTGTGTATTGGAAGAACATTATTAAAAAGTTACTTAAATCTTGTATGAAGCACTTAGAGTAAGGAATGAAGTTCTTCTGCAGAAAGTGCAAAATTTAATAGTTTCTGTACTTCTACATTTTATTGTAAAAGTGAAACAGGAACAGAAGTAAGCCAATGCAGCTTTACTTAAATATGCAAGTGCTGAATTATATACTGGTGTTAAATTCAATGGGTTAAATGGTGCCTCGGATCTTCTTTAAGGCCCTAAAATCCTGCCTCCTTTCAAATGGCAGCCGTAGGTCTAGAATCTATCTCAGTATGGACTCACATGACTATTCCACAGTAGGCTTTGCGTGATGATTTCCACATCCTAAGTGACTATTTCAACCTAACTTAGTTTCAATGATTTTCTTTTTTTTTGGTGGTAATGAATGACAATTTTCTTAAAGCAAGATGATAACGCTTAGCATTTTAGAGATTTTTCTTGGATGATAAACAAGCCTCAGTGCTAAGAAGACGTTCTGCTTTCTGCACCTGGGAAAGGTGTCTACTTTAAAATGTTTATATAGATCTTTTCCCTTTCAGTCTAGCCTACTCACTGTTGAACCCCAAGTTTTGAACTTGACTTTGTCCTTTTTATTCTCTTGAAAAAGCTGTTAATTGTTTAACCCTTTGAGTTATTGGTTCTCAGCTCTTTCTTCAACCAGGAGTCTGAGTATGTTATTGTCTTAGAATTGTTCCCCAGCGTGTCTTGCAGAGGAGAGGAGAAAGAGGACCTCACTTGTTTATTCCTATGTCATTCTTGCTTGCTTTCCCTTGCTTAGTGTGAAGGTAGTCACAATGTTAATACAGGTCTGTTCTTCCTCTGTACAAGTTGCCTCATTCATTTTGAATTCATTACATCTCAGTTTCTCATATTACACAGTTGGAAGTCAGTCGTGTCACACTGCTAGTGTGTATGTGGGTGTATGTAATAACGCTCAATGTCACTAATTAATACTCCACACTAATAAATGTTTACTTGAATCCATTCTATAACACCAAATTGTCAATGGGAATACATTCCCTTTAGAACAAATAAATTAATTTTCTGTAAGCCTAAGGCAAATTCTTTATAGGATTGAAATAAAAAGGTGCTTGACCTTGGTTGAAAGAATATGTCATCAGGGAATAACAGGTAAAGGTTACTTCACTGATGAGTAAGAATTAGCTTCTTTGTACTCGCACCTTATTGACAGGAAAGTATCAAAACATCCTTTCAAAGTATTTATCCTTACAAGCTGTCTTTGAAGTTGTTTGATATACCTTAAGTTGTGCAAGCATAATCAAAATTTTTTTTTTCCCCCCAGTCGGTGTTATCCGCTGTCCAATTTGTGGTCAGGAATGTGCAGAGAGACACATCATAGATAACTTTTTTGTGAAGGATACCACAGAGGTTCCCAGTAGCACAGTAGAGAAATCAAATCAGGTAAGTGCATTAACGTGTAATCAAGTTAACACCTTTTTGGATGTGTATGCATATCCTTGGCTTCTTGCTGTGTGGCCTTTTTGCTTTTCATATGCAGAAAAGGACTTCAAGTACTTAGTCATCACATAGGGTAGCTACTCTAGGGGATCAGTTAAAATCAATGAAAATGCATGTGAAGAAGGTGGTTGCCTTATTCTAAAGTATTTTTAATTGTTGATATAAAATTTCATCATAATAGCAAAAGATAAATTAAGGAACAGGTGCTAAAATGGGAATTTCTGTGCTTTAGACCGGGCACTTGGAACGCTCTGAAGCAGAGACCTGAACAACGCTACATCAAGAGATCTCAGTGTAAAACTGAATCCTCTGGTTATCAATTTTATTTTTCTTATCTCAGCACTGACAAAACATGGCACTAAATAGCTGCAGTGCATTTACCAAGCAAGAGGCTCAAACTTAAAATTGGGGAAGATGGTATGTTTTAGGGGTTTCTTGTTTGTTTTTCTTACATAGGTTGCCTCTGACTTCCTTTTGCAATCAAATAATAGACGTCTCATAAAACCAAAACCTGCTTATCTGGAAGAATAATAATACTGGGTTTTTTCTCCTCATGATGTTTTTTCCAGATGGAAGTACTAGCGTGGAAGCAATACCAAATGAGTAATCACATCTGTGTAGGACTGCAGTTTAGCAATCTCCGATACCAAAATATTGTGTGTCTTCATTTTTAGCTAGTAAGAGAGTATCTCAAAGAATCTCTTTACTCGTAAAGTGTTTTATTAAATTCTAGGAACTTACTGTAAATAATTCAGCCTCTTTATATGTTGCTGCACTTTTCATAATAACAGTACAAAAAGGTTACTGTGTCAACATAGCTTGCATTTTAACTCATCCCCTAGCATTTAGGTGGTGGTCTCCTTTTGTTTTGAAAATGCCTCTTTTTCACTTTCCTG
Source organism: Tringa tobata (assembly GCA_033628505.1). NCBI lineage: Eukaryota > Metazoa > Chordata > Aves > Charadriiformes > Scolopacidae > Tringa > Tringa tobata. The sequence goes on from JAHREE010000193.1 coordinate 2,730,845, forward strand.
TTTTAGGGACCTGTATCATTGGCTCTCAATGCGTTTGTTTTAGGGGCAGCTTCTTAGAGGTCCTTTATTATGTAGTCTTCTTGTTTCAAAGCTTAGTTGAAATTAGCGGTTACGTATCTGAATGGCTATGTCTCTCAGGAGCAGATGAAAGTACCGTCAGGTTTGTGATACCAGCTCACTGACTATAAAAGGCATAAATGTTGTCATCGTCCACAAGGAAGAGGAATTAACTAACGTCTCAAAAACCATTAAACTGTGTTCAGCTTATGAGGAATTTCGCAACTGGATTTCTGAGAAATGATAGACCTTACCAGAAACTGAAATTTAGTTGGGAGTCTCTGGAAGTTTTAACAGTGTTCTCTTGATGTAGGACAGCTTGAATTTTGGAGTTTTTTTGTGTGTTGGATTTTTTTGGTTTTGTTTCTGTTTAGTTCTCCCCCAACTCTCCCACCCCTGGGTGTTACAGGGAAACATCTGAGTTTTGGAGATGGCTGTGAGATGTACACAAAGTCTCTCAATACTCTACCAGTAAGACTGAGAAAATGAATAGTCCCTGTTGCACTGAAAATTTGGTCTTTTTTTTTTTTAGTGACTTTAAAATTAGGAAAAGAAGCAAGATAACAAATAGCTTTGATATGCAGAAGCAGTCCTGAATTTTTTTTGGACTTGTGCCATAACCTCTGCTTAGTTATATAACAAGTCCTCTAAATATTCCTTTGGGGAGTGGTGATAGCAGCAGAATTACTTTTCCTGGGTTTAGTGACAAAGTCTTTACATGCATCCACCCCCCACCCACTCCCAGTTTTTTTTTTTTCTGCTTTCTGTGAAAGTGGGGAATTGAGGCCTTTGAGACTTGGGTAAGGAACTGAAAATTCAAGAAGGGGGTTTTATATTCTTAAGGTGGGTCATAGTCATGTGAAATTGGGTGCACTTCGGTATCAAATGTTGGACTACATGTCAGGCACTTCCTTGGAATTGAGGGAGGTGTCTTTTTTTTTTTTTTTTTTTTACCTTCTGATCTTGATCTGCTGGAGAGAGGTACAGAGAAATTCCTCATATTTCAGCAGCTGGTTTGGAATCATCCACTGTTGAGTGGTTCGAGCAGATTCCAGGGAAGTTCTTCAAAGCATTTGTGTTTCCTTAAGTTCCCTTCTCAGACACCTGTCTCGCTCTTCCGTTCCTTATTTGTTTCTTTCTCTTCCTAACAAAAACTGAACTGAGTTCCCTGGCTGAGCTCAGCATACTTTCTGCAGCAGTTGAAGGCAAACCAGTAGACTTTGCTAAACCAGCAGAGTAGTACATTCCTGTGTTTTTTTCTACTGACTTTTTTTTTTTTAAATGGAGCTAAATGTTTTGTTAGATGACTGCTAAGTGAGCATGTACTTTACCTATTGGAAATGAATTATGTGCAGTTCTGTTTTGTTTGAATAGATAAATTTGGGTATGATAATGAAGATTTTTTTGGACATTCCTTTGTACTTTGACATTGGAACCATAAAAAAAGTGCTACACCATTCTATAAAGCTGTTTGTTGTGGAACAGCAAAGTTAACTCAATAATACTTAAACAGATCAGTGTCCTGTTAGGGAATATTATGAGGTTTAAGGATGATACATCCTTCTAATCGGTCTGTCTTATTTTGCCTTTGAAGGAGCAAAGAGAAAAGAAGGAAAAATTGCCAGTAGCAACATAGGCAACAGATCAGAGGAATTAAAATGGAAAAGATGCTGAGACTTGCAGGAAATATTGGATCAGAGATCATCCAAACTCTGTCAAAAACTTTGGCTATGTTATGGAAATTTTCTACTGAGATGGTTAGTTTGGCGTTGATAGTTTGGCAGCTTTAGCA
>JAHREE010000193.1:2746825-2801984 GCA_033628505.1 Tringa tobata
GAAACAACTGCAAGAAAATATTTTCTTTCTAGGAACTGGATAAATACTGAGCATTTGCTAGGGTATTCTGATTGTGTAAGGTAATCATAGTCCAATCCATTGGAACCAAGGAGTTGGAAAAGTCTGAAAATATCTGTGAATCTGAGAGTTTTCAAAGGCAAAGTTTATAAAATCTGTTCTTTGACTCTCTGAAGAAAACTTAAATTTATTACAATGGAAAATTCCCTGTGATACTTGTTGCCCAAAGGATGGGATATTTTTTTCTTTTAAAAGAAAATGAATGGGCTAACATAGGTTTGGGATGGGGGGAGGACCAACAATGGTTATGTGAATCTGTACTTCACTTGCAAGTAGTTCAAGTCATTGAATGTAATGACCAAGTTTGTGGAAGGATAAGTATTTTTACAGGCGGGAGGGTGAATTTTCCTTAGACTGCAGCTGATTGCTTTTTAAAACTATTTTAGGAATAAGGGAAAGATGTTAAGAATACCTCTTATTTGTAGCTTGGAAAAATTTCTCCGTTTTTGACCTCAGTTTTCCAGGGGCTTGTTCATTTTTTTCTTTGTTTGTTTTGTGGTTTTTGTTTTGTTTTTGTTTGGTTTGGGGTTTTGTTTGTTTTGGTTTTTTGTGAGTTTTTTAAAGACTCTTTATGCTATTCGAATACATGGCTCTGGCCCCAGAGAAAAACATCTTGTTTTGTTCCTGTTCTAGATTACGTATCGACTACGGTATCTTCTCCGAGCAAGGTGTGATGCTTCACCAGTGACTAATAATACCATCCAGTTTCACTGTGATCCTAGCTTCTGGGCTCAAAATATTTTCAATCTAGGTATGATGAAGTTTTATTAGCCCTTTGGTGTCTATTTTGAAAGCAGCTTTCTTTTTGTGACAGTAAATAGCCTTTGCACTATCCATTTCTTGGTTTAATTTGTTAGATTTATTTCCTTACCCATGGAAGACATTTAAAGTGTGTTGTATGGGAAAAAAATATTAACAAACTTACCTTGCTTGAATGGCTCCTCCTGTCTTCTGAAGCAAGGAACACAATCTATAACCCTACTTCACATCCTAAGAAAGGATTCCAGATGTCAGTCTCATTCTGCACATTCCAGCCCTTTCTTCTACTTCAATCCCATCTTCCCAAGTTGCAAACCCATAGCAGCAGTGTTCAAGAACCCCCATTTGCTCCTTGGCACGCTGAACAATAACCCTTGAAGAGCTGAGATGAAGAGGAGCATGCAAAGAAAAACAGAAGAACAGGGACGAGAATACTACTTTTTGACAGTTGTCTGGCTTTTAGATTGTCTTTCCTGAAGTTATGGGGTGGAATTCAGGTGAAAGCATATTTTTAACAGAGTTGGACATGTACTTCTTCGTTATCCTAGTAGATTTTGATCTTGTCTCCAAAGTAGTCTTTATGTGGTTTCTTACAGCTGTAAGTTTCTAGGGTTTCATGATACCACTGAATCCCAGAACATGGAAGTTTTGGAGGTAGCCTGTGTGATTGCCTGAAAGCCTGAGTTTAATGGAGATATGTATCCTAGGAACTCATTAGCTTAGGAGCAGGAATTTAAGATTAGAGGTCTTTTTAGGATTTTGAACTGCTGTCATAATTCCTTTCTCTCTCCACTGTTAGCTTGATGGGCATTTTTGTTTTTCAGTCGTGTGCAGAATGCTTTGTGAAGTGCCTGTGGGACGTTTTCTGCCTTTCATCAGAAAGTGCAGTCAGCTCTACAAATGCAGAGAGAGGTGCAAATGTATGTTTCTCTATAAAGGCAGAGAAAAAAGTGTTATGACAGTGCTTTAAGGTGAAGAAGCTCTTTATCCACCCACCAGGATGCTGGATGGTAGCAGGGAAATTCTCCAAGTTCCTTTTTTGCCAATAATTTTCTTTGGGAAAGGAAATCTCTTGTTTCCAGAAATGAACTGTCAAGCTGTGTGGTGATAACTGAACTGCTGCTAAACTGAGATGATGCTTGTCAAGAGGGGGCCTTTGCTTTTTATTTGTTTATTTAATGAGCTGCTGAAATACATGCCCTTAAATTCTGAAAAGTGCTACAACAGGAATGGCACCTGTATAGATCAGCATAGGAGTTCTTGTAACACTTTATCTATTTAAGTGATAGACATGTTATCTGCCTGTTTCAGAAATCACAACCTTTAGACTGGTAGGTTTATGATCAGACATGTTAAATTTCTGTAGATAAGCCAAATCTAAGAACGACTGAAGAACATATTAAATAAAGTCTGAGTAAAGGAACAAGTTACTTTGTGAATAGCTTGAATTCTAGTTAGGCTGCACGTTGCTGACAGTGTGATAGCATCTGTACACTAATAGGATAGCTGTCTTATGGATTTCAGAATGTATTTAAGAAAAAAAAAACACTTTTAAAGTGTTTTAATTCCACAAATTGGATAGCCCATGATAGTCCATGATAGCCCATGTTTTTCTAGAATAATGGAATGGAATCATTCTCTATAGTACCTTTGGGTAACTAGCTGTACCACAGGTGTTAAGTCTGGAAAGGTTTTTGAAGATGTAATTAAACACATAGAGAACAGAATAAAAGTGCAGTGTAGGTTTGACAGTTGATTTTAGTACAGTCAATACCATTCTTTGTCAAGGTAATTTCTTTTTTAGAGAAAGGAAATAAAACATCTATTTTGACTGTAGTAATACATTTCATATGGGAAACAGTATTACTCATTTGCACTTTGCCCACTTTTTGGGAAACATTGACTAGAGGTGTTACAGGCTTAATAAAGGGTATTAGGCAATAGGTTGGTAGGTTTTTTCTATTTTGCTTAGCATATTTAATATTTTTGTTAATGACTGATGTAGTAGAATCATAATTAAAATGTATGCAACACCAAAATTACTAAGTTTCAATATGAAAATAGTATTGTTGATGTTAGCTTTCTGCCCTGCTCTGCACTACTGTATGTTGGCTGGTCTAGACTCTCTCTGTGCCTATGTCTAGATAGGGGACTAGAATAATGCTACTTGCAGAGCTTCTTAGCTCTTGGGGTGAAAGAGTGGAATATAAAATGCAAGACGTTTCCTCCTCCTTCAGATAATCTACCCCAAAATGAGCCAGGCTAGACAGCATAGGATCCATAGAGACTGATGGATTTGAGGAGAGAAGTGGCAGGGGGTGATTTCAAGTTCTGCTGTAACAGGAATTGTCAAACTGTCAAGTGGTGTATCCACCTCATGAGGTGAACTCTCCTGGGAAGCAGCCCTAAATCTCTGGGAGAGAAGGGAGTATGAGGTGTCTGTCTTCCACTTGTGCTGAAAAGCTGTTGTGCAACCTTCCACAGATAATTGGAATTTTTTAACTCTTGGTCTTGGACCATAACTTTCCCTACCTCACTCTGTTTTAAGCGAAGAAAGCATCTTTGTCTTTTCCTATACAAACACCAGGCTATTCCCCTTGAATCAAACAAAACTCTGTTCTAGTTGGAATTCATGTTTCTTGGATGAGGTAGCCAGGATTTTACAGGAGAGTTTCATGTAATCACACTATATATTTCTTCAGATTAAGTCTCTCACCCAGCATTAATCTCTAAATTTACCTGTCTCATCAAATTTCCTTCTAAGTCAGTGGAGAGAGATAGAACATTTCCTGGAGGTGCCTGTCACATTCTAGAATTGGTGGTGTGTGGCAACTGAAACTATCACGTGAACATTCCATGATGTTGACTCAGAGGCCAGAAAGGATCACGGTACCTTTAAGTTTTATGATATAGTTAAATCTTTTTATCAGATGATTGGACCAGGATACTCTTTCCCATTGAAACTTTGCTCCCATGCTCTTCTGGAGCACTAGGTGTCTCCTAGGACACCTTCCTAGGAAAATCCATTGTATAGAGGAGGCTGCAGCACAAGACAGTTTGCTATGAAATGCAACTATTTTTTTTCAGGGAAACAAACAAAATAAATGGAGTCCTTTGTCTCGTGTTTATCCATTCTTTACAGTACAATAATGAATCATCACCGCATGGTATGAAAGGAACTAATTGTGAAAAAGAGCATTACTGCTAATTGCAATATTTTGGTATTAATTTTATTTATTTTGTTTACACTAGGTTCTTTGGTAATTGAAGATAAAGAAACCCCACCTCATATGCCCAAGAGCCCTGCGATGGAACCCAACTTGCAGCCACCAGGCAGCTTACCTTCAAACCAACTGTCTAAGTTCCCAACGCAGATAAGCTTAGCTCAGCTCCGACTCCAGCACATGCAGCAACAGGTCATGGCTCAGAGACAGCAAGCTCAGCGCAGAGCAGGTCCAGTAGGTTTACCAAATCCAAGAATGCCAGGGGCCATGCAGCAACCTCCTGCTTCTCATCAGGTAAGTTATGACTATTTCCAGAGAGAAGACTCTTTTTTCTCCATGGCACTGAAGGAGAAAGTAAAGAAAGATAAGAAAAAAGAAAAAAAGGTCTAGATACATAACTTTAGATAACTTCATCTTTAGCACATGGCTACATAAGTAGGTTAGGGAACATTTACTGAGAACTGAGTGGGCATTTTAAACTTGTCTGGCAAAATGCGTGGTAGCACTCAGCCTATTTTTATTCATTAAAAAAAAAAGCATATGGTATCCAACCATATATATTTTTGTCAAATGATTAAAAAGTGAATCTGTCATTACTTTTTTTCCAAGGCTTTCTTGCATAAAACTGTGATTCTCCCATATGACTTTCAAAGTTGGAAATGCTCTCACTGGCTCTTGTAATGTATCTGCATTTATTATATCAGAAGAATTCAAAACCATCTACTAGGTTTTATTTTTAACATTGGAAATCAATGTGTTGTGTGATCATTCAGATAAATGATGTAGTACTATTTGTTTGCATCTAATTTGTTACGCAGTTTCAGAAGTTTAAAAGGGCCACTTGGTAAACATTTCTGGAACACTGAATAGATATCAGCTAACTTGCAGAATTGTTTGTTTGTTTGTTTTCATGCAGGCACCTCCGCGCTTGATTCATTTTCAGAATCATAGCCCCAAGTCCAATGGTTCAGCTCTCCCTGCACAACAGATGAGATTTCCCCAACATCAAAACCTACCAAGGCAAGCAATAAAGCCCAACCCATTACAAATGGCATTCTTGGCACAGCAAGCTATAAAGCAGGTAGAGTTTCCTTCCCTTTTTCACTCGCCACATAGAAATAAAACATCAAATGTGCTTTATATAATCTTACTTTTATATTATGATTCTGGAGTGCTTTTCAGTTAGAACGGAGGCTGCCTTTTTCTCTATGACAAGATACCCACAGATTTCTTAATGAGATAACTGTCAAGTTTCTTTAATTTTGACAGTTCTAAGTAGCTGAAGCATTACAGAAGTGAGCCACTATGTGTGCTATGTAGGTGTTTCATTCTTTTGTTTGCTATTAATATGAATTCTGGCCACATGCAAAATTTAACATGGCCATGGTCTGCACGCTACAATCAGTGAACAGACAAAATAGAAAATCCTACCATTTACCTTGATGTTAGTCACTTCACTAGGAACCAGGGAAAAAGCTTGACTAAAAAGCTGCAGCTGCCCTCATTCTCTAGATGTATGCCAAATCTGAACTTTTACACATGAAGAGAGAAAAGGAAGTCCACAATTACAGGACCTCTGCTGAGTAAGTGATTAATACCCAGCTAATGAGCAGTTGAACTGGGACAGAAGCAAACACGTCATATCATAGAATGGTTTGGGTTGGAAAGGACCTTAAAGGTCATCTAGTTCCAACTCCCCTGCCATGGGCAGGGCACCTCCCACTAGAGCAGGTTGCTCAAAGCCCCATCCAGCCTGGCCTTGAACCTCCAGGAATGGGGCATCCACGTAAAGTCATAGAGTAGAATCATAGAATCATTCAGGCCGTAAGGGACTTCCAAAGGTCATCTAGTCTGGCCTCCCCACAGTCAGGAGGGACACCCCAAACTAGACGAGGTTGCCCAGGGCCTTGTCGAGCCTCACCTTGAGTATCTCCAGGGAAGGGGATTTCCCTGGGTGACCTGTTCCAGTGTGTCACCACCCTCACAGTAAAGAATTTCTTCCTGATATCTAATCTAAATCTACCCTTTTCCAGTTTGAAGCGATTACCTCTTGTCCTATCACTACATCTCCTTGTAAAAAGTCCCTCTCCAGCTTTCTTATAGGAACCCTTCAGGTACTGGAAGGCTGCTCTAGGGTCTCCCCAGAGTCTTCTCTTCTCCAGGCTGAACAACCCCAACTCTCTCAGCCTGTCTTCATGGGAGAGGTGCTTTAATCCTCTGATCATCTTTGTGGGCCCCCTCTGGACTTGCTCCAACAGGAGCGAGTTTTCTGGATGTTCAGGAGGGCAAATCTTTATTAAAAAGCATATTAACACATGTGGTGTTAGGTATGTGGAGGGAAAGAGAAAATCATGTCACTAGAGTTAAGCAGGGAAGAATCAAATGAATCTGATCTGTTACTTGAGAAGTGGAGTAATACCATTCATGTTTGCAATGCTTATGATGTCAGAGAACCAATTCTAACTAAATTGAAGAAAGCTGTACAATATCTAAGAGAACCTCTAGTAACAAAACCCAAGTCACTTCTGTGCCTCTGAAAAGAAGATTGGCCTGTCCGCAAGCCTTTCTTTCAAGTATTTTCATTATCTAGCAATGTCTTTCTGAAAGCACAAACCAGTAAATAAAATGACTGACTAATAAAGAATTGAGCAGTTGGTTTTTGCCTACAGTTGCCAAGTAATTGAAAATCGCATATGCCTAAATGAGAAAGAAATTTAGTCTGACTTGACTCTGCACTTCATAGCATGGTGTTAAATGTATATGTGGGTGGAGATCCAGTCAGCATTTCAAATTCTTAATCACTTTAAGTTGTTAAGGGGAAGCACAACATCAAACACTTGATGGCGTCCAAGTGACACTATAACTATTTACTTAATAAAGAACTGGAGCGGTTGTGCATTCAGCCTATTATCTGTAATGCTTTTATTTCACTGAAACTCTTATATTTCTCCCACAACACTGTCAGTGCAGCATGAAATATTAATAGATACTTAACATCGAAATATAGCTTTGAATTTAAGAATTGACATTCATTTCTTTTATGCGTCGTTTTCAACTACTTGTCATCTTCCCTTGTCTTGTAAGATTGGTTCTTGAAATTAGATAACTTCAGAGCAAATCAGGATTTTATAGCTGAATTCAGCTTCCTGAACTAAGCTGCTTGTTTAACTGCTGAGTTAGAACCAGTATATGCGGTAGATGTGATCTGTTGAAAAAAGTAATGCTGAATTGTGGATTATCCTCTTTTCTTTTCAGTGGCAGATTGGCAGTGGACAAACTTCAGCTGCCCTTTCAACTGCAAGCAGCACAACATCTACTCCATCCAGTCCCACAGTCACTAGTGCGGTAGGATGTGATGGGAAGACATATGGTCCCCCTGTGATAGATTTGAGTTCTCCAGTGGGTAGCTCCTATAATCTGCCATCTCTTCCTGATGTAAGTGTAACGTAAGAGCAATGTTTTATGGATTCTGTTTTGAAGTAAGTCTTCGTGTTTGTGAGAAGTAGAAACCTTTTAGACTGAATATCTTGCTCCGTTTGTCAAAATGAGACAGTTCCAGACAACAGCAATCAGGATTGCCTACACGTTGCTGGCAATATTCAGAACTGTTCTGGGAGACAGCTGTTAGGACAACAAAGGAAAGTAACATTGCAGGTTGTAATTGCAATTGACTTGTTTATTTGGATGCTGCATATTTTTTCCCCCACCCCACATAATGTTACTAACAAAAATGAGTTGGTTTTCATTTACCAGTGTCCATAGATAGCACTGTTTTTTTGATGATATTTGTGGTAAACTTTTAACATTTTTTTGATATGTTTTTAACTCATTGGAAGGGCTAGCTTAAGTAGGTATTAATTGTTGGTACACTGGATATATTCCGTATATCTTCCTTTTGGTACTACTCTTCTTCATTTATTTTCTAACATGCCTTTGAGCTGGTGATAGAAGGAGCATCATAAGATCATCTTTGCTTAAGCTTCTAAACTTCTCTTTCATAGTTTCTTCTGATTGGTCCATGTTTGTCAGAGGTCCACGTTAGAGCTGTTGAGTTTTAGTCAGTTGACTTTATTTTTTCAATTAACTGCTGAGCCTATTTTTGTGGTCTAAGGTTTGTAGATATCTGAAATGTCACGGTTTTCCAGTCATAACTTGCTGTTACTCCACTTGTCTTGTGTTCTCACTAATAAACTCTCAGATAAAAGTGTTCTATTTTTTAAATACATAGAGTACATAGACTACAGAATCACGGTATCTGTCAGACTTAAAAGGTGAACCACACAACACGATCATAAAACTATTGAGTCTGTGAGACATTTTAGCATACCGATTTTTGTGCACAGTATTATAAACTTTTCTACTTATATATGGTTAAGTTTATGCTATTATACGTGGCCCAAATCACTGTAAATACGCTAACCTAACAGAGGCTTCTGCATCCACTTTGAGTAAGTCTAGCTTATGACCTTTCAGAGGTCAATGCAGTTGATACCAGTGGATTTGTGAGGTATGTGGATAATTAAGGTAACTGATACCAAACTGGTGACCTATTTTCTTATCAAACATGATCTTATGTACTGCAAAAACCTGAACATTTCAAAAGTTCTTTTGATCAAGCCAGAATGTGTGATTTTTGCAGAAAGTTAGAATGGTAAATTGGGAGCCCCTAAACCACAGTTCAGTTATCCGGCCTGGCCTGTGGGTGGAAAGAACAAGTGTTGGTTTGCTGTTTGCATTTTAAGTTAATATGTATGGCCTCTGCCCAGAAAATATGTGGGACAGATGGAACTGAATGTCCTTTGAGGTTCTTCCAATCCTGTTAAAGACTAGTGGATTATTGGGTAGTTTGTGTATCGCCTATGATCTTTTTTAGAGTATATAATATGAGCATGTCAAAAGAAGGCATGGAGATAAAAATTCATCTCTTGCTTCAATGTGTGAAAACTACCTGTCTGATGTAAACCTTCTGTAGCTGTTGGAGAAAAATTGGCACTTGCAGAATCATTTGATCTTAAAACAAAGCACTGTCTGGATTTGGCCATTTCTTTTCTTTTTAGAAAAAAGATGATCTGTTTTAAAGTAACTGCCTCACTTTTTGGATGGCTAAAGTTAGGTTAAATGCATTTTGGTCTTCACCTTCAAAACAACAGTATGTAGAGGCATGGTGTGGTTTTTTGTTGTTGTTTTTTGGGGGGGTTTATTGTGTGGTTTTTTTTTCCTCTTCCCAACACTAACTGTTTCCTCTCCCTTCCCCACCTTTTAGATTGATTGTTCAGGAAACATCACACTGGATAATGTTGTAAGGAAGGATGGAAGTGCAGAGCAGAATCAGCCAAAACCCCCTTCGAACAGAACTGTGCAGTCACCAAATTCATCGGTACCATCACCAGGCCTCTCAGGTAATTGGAGTGTGGTGCAATTTTCTGTTTAAATGGTGTAATGGTAAAATGTAATGTGGCACTGTTAACACTGATATCAGAATCAGTTGCTTTTATTTTACATAAGAAACATGAAAATGAAGGCAAAGTTGCAGAAACCCTACTAGAAGGTAAAATTGAGTCAATATTGTAGTGTTGTGAACAAAAGTAAGTGGCCAGATCTTAAAAACATGGAGGGAAAAACATAGTAGATTTTAGTGAATTGCATAGACATCCATAGAAAAATGGCATTCTTAGGGGTACACCAAATTAAACCATAGAAGTTATGGTAAGAGACATGTATTTGAAAAAGCAAGATATGATGTAACAGAAGGCAGTGGCTACAAATGGTGACTTGAGAAGTTCAATCTGGCTGTTAAAAAATCTTTTTCACTGGAAGAGTTGCGTAGCACTGACACAAGTTGGCCAGAGAAGTCATTGTTAAGGGTAGTTAAATGTGGTGGACTTGGTGGACCCAGAGGATTCCTGTCACCATGCCTGGAGGCAATCAGCAGTGGCTCCTTACTCCCATTTCCCAGTCTGTCTCGTAGTGAGGCGATGTGAATTCCCAATAAGCACTCGTGCACTGCTGGTACACTCATATGGCGCTCACACGCTTGGGGAGATGAGCTGAGGCAGGTGGATAATGCCTTCAGAGGCACCCCAAACAGCCCACTCTGGTTTCTCAGGAGCAATGCTCAGCAAAAATGTCCTTCACGAGTCTTTTGGCTATCTGGTCCCCAGACCTTTGGCCTTTGTCATATCTGGCCCTCAGACTTCTTCCTTCTCGCCAGCTCGTCTGCCTTAAAGTTTCTTAGCACATCTCAGCAGACCTGCTAGAATTTAATAGGGTAAGACAAAAGAAATTGCAGTGATCAGATGGAGGGGTCAGCCAGGCAAAGATACTGACCCACCAGCCTGCTTACATGCAATGGGCCCCTTTTTAGTCCTGTCCCTCCCTCCGTTATCCCGTGCTGCTCATCCTCTCGTGAATTTATGTTAAATTGAGATATGGGTTAAATAAATGACACTGTGGGAGAATTTTTCCCCCAGACCTGTGTATTTCTCCGAGTCAAATCTCAGGCTGGGCACAGACCTGTGTTTTGTTCTAATCTGATGCTTCTGTCCTAGGAGGAGTCGGTGTGACAAACATACACCCTCCAATCCGTTCACCCAGTGCCTCCAGTGTTGGGAGCAGAGAGAGGTAAGGAAAGGGTGGGAGAGAGGAAAATATTACTGCCACCTCCACAGAACTTGCCTCAGTCTTTTCTCTCATTAATGCATGTAGAAGTCAATTTGCCTCACCTTCTCTGTTAACAGGCCAGGCCTGATGGTTATTACAGCACTCTTTGCATTCTAAAAGTAGCAATTTCATTTGTAATGTATTAATAGCACATCTAAAAACATATTAACTCTGCAAATGATGGCTAGGTTGGCGTTATTGAAAGAATGCCAATTCTAAATTAGATTTTAAATTCAGAAAAATCAGCTAAAGGCAAAAGTTGCATATTGAAAGTCCTCGTGGAACTATAAATTACTTCAGATTTAAGGAACTGATGTTACAAAGAGGGTTATTGAGAATTTTTTGCCATAATGCAGTTAGTTAAGTGAGCACTAGATATCCACTGTGAGTTTACGCAAATGTTTTTATCCCTTAGTGATGGAATATTAATGAACAAACAGATTTACACAATGTTGTTTGAAGAGTGCAGATCCATTAATGTCTTCCGATAAATTGGAGCATACATCTGACATGAGATTAATTTTTCATGCAGACAAAAATCAGATCATATTCGTCTTAGTTGAATTGGCAATGCAGATGCTTTTTAATATAGAATACCTTTTGCTGTATTCCATTTACACAGTAAATTCTGTGAAGAACTCATATGAACTGTTTAAATGTTTGTCTGAAGAGTTTTTTACTTGCATTTATGTGATTTGATCTGCTGCTACTTGAATTCATTTTGTTAAATTTAAAATTCTCAATTATTATTAAAGAAAAATAAGCTGTTTATTTAGTTTGGTTGTCCATTCTCATCCTATTATGAGTGAACACATGAAAAAAGATCTAGTTCTAAAAGTGGGGCTCCAGTTGCAAGGCTGTAAAAAACTCTTTCAAGATAATATAAATAGGTATTTTATCTGGCCTATTTGCTTCTATGGTTTACAATGGTTCAGCTCTGGAAAAACACTGTCCTTCCCCAAAATACAGCTGCATCTCCTCAAAACTAGGATGATGTTCAGTGGAAGTGCTTCTTTATGTATGACCTAAAAGAAAAGGAGATTATTTGCAAATCTTGCACTAATGAGAAGTCAAAACCACAAGTAATTCTCTAGTTCTGGAACTGCGCCATTAAAATTTTCCTTTTTTGTAATGCCTTTTCAATATACATCAAAGGAAATAAGCTTGTATTCTATAGAAGTAATACTGTAGCGCTCAGGATTCAAAGAAGCAAAATGGATTAGCATCCTGAGGTCCTGGAAAGCATCAGTGTACAGAAGGCATCCAGTTCTGACTCTTAATTTCTCCTTTTTCCTGCTTTTTTTTCTGTCATTTACAGTTCTGGCTCCTCCAGCAGGCCACCAGGAGCTGATTCTACACACAAAGTCCCAGTTGTTATGTTGGAGCCGATACGAATTAAACAGGAGTCAAGTGCATCAAATGAGAACTTTGATTTCCCAATTGTTATAGTGAAGCAAGAAACAGATGAGGAATCCCGACCTCGGAATGTAATATTAACAGTTATAAAAGATACCCTTTCTTTTTGGTGGGGAGGGTATTTTGTATTCATGGGGAATAAAATAATTTACTGATATTCTGTTGGGGACTTTTTCAGGGGAAAAGTGAAAAGCTGAAGCTATTGGCATAAAACGAAGAAGTGAAATTCAAAATGAGACTAGTTCTGCCAATTCAATTAATTAACTAGCGTGATCAGGCTGCTTTTATCCACTCAGAACCTGAGAAGGCAGAGAATAGCTTGCAAACATCAAATTTTCATGTGGTGCTAGAAGGTGTTACTAATCATAGTGCAGTAATATACATAAATAAGGTTGCTAGATTTTGGGGGCATCAAAGATCAGTTTTATTTTTTATTAGTGGAGCAATAAATAGCCTTTCATAGTTAATTTCTTGTTTTTAGTTGACTGATGCTATACTATGATAGTAAGTTTTGCATGCAGGTTGCAAGTTGCATAGCTGCTTGCATATAAATTTGTTACTCTGGTCAGTTTGCTTGTTGTTAGGGTCATGTAAATTCACATAAGTATTAAAGTCTGGCTTCCTTTGTTTCTTCCTATAGGCCACCTTTTCAAGAAGCATCCTTACTTCATTGCTATTAGATAGCAATCATAATTCCACTTCTGATGAAGCTGTCTTAAGAACAGATGCGCCAGACAGCACAGATGATCAACCAGGGATACTGCAGGAGAACACATCCAGTGGGAAGACAGGATGGATAGGTCCCCCCCACATTGGGGAGGGCAGAAAAGAGGATGATCCCAATGAAGATTGGTGTGCAGTATGTCAAAATGGAGGGGAGCTCCTTTGCTGTGAGAAGTGTCCCAAAGTATTCCATCTTTCTTGTCATGTCCCTACGTTGAAGAGTTTTCCAAGGTAATTATGAGTCCTTCATTTCCATCTGAACTTGCATTGAAAGACATAAGCTTTGTATTGTGAAACCTGGTACAAGAAGTTTCAGCCTCAAAGGAATCAGTGTCATCTTTGAAGTCTTGAATGCAGAAAATGGGAATTTGCCTGGCAACTCCTGTGTAACTTTACAGATTTGCAGCCACAATAATAAAACTCTTCCCTTATTTTGCAATTAAGTGAGATCACTTATATCTAGGGCATTTATTATTAAAATTGGGCCATAGAATCACCAACCTGTCTTAAAATGTTTTAAAGTTGACAAAAACTATTTACATATCTTTAACAGTAGTAGTAGTAGTAGTAATAATAATAATAGTAATAAACTTAAAGAAAAATCTAAGCTAATGTAGTATTAAATATATTATTTACTATAGTCCTAAATGTGGCTACAGTCCAAGCATGGGATGTAGCAACTGGCATCTAGTAACATCTCGTTCAGTGTTGAAATAATAGGTAGGCTTTCTTGATTGGCTGTTACAAAGCAACTACTCAAGTTTCTTGAGTTTCAAAATAGAGTCTTAACTGGCATTTGCTTCTGGAATTATTATCTTTGATTAAAATAAATGGCATTTTGCAATGTTCCAACTTGGAAATGCCATGCAATAAGCTTATTAGTATTAAAGGATAGGAACATCTGTCATAACATGTTCATTGTTTAATGCTTTTATAAATATTAGGTTTTCTTATTAAATATTAGCATAGTTTGCTGGTGTAAAACATTTGGATAGAAACTTAGTCTAGTACATTGGTCATCTCTCTGCTACTCTGAACAAGTATACTTCTGCAAGCATATTTACTCTTTTAAATGTCACTAGAAATGGCACATTAAAATGTTTCTCTTCCCTTTTGAAACTTCAATTTACAGTTTGGGTTTTTTTTAAATAAAATGATGTTATGTTACAGCTTTGTGCAATAAGCAGAACTTAAGTCAATTTACAGCAAACACTTAAGCTAAAACATTTGTGCCTTTCTGACAAGAAAAAAGTAATCTTTAAGCAGGTAGATAGCTTTATTTACAAGGCTTTGTTGCTATTAAAGCTTCAGGAATAAGTCTTTAACATTTCTCTTTTTTTACTGGATTGTTCTGTGGAAACTGAGATGATGATATCCAGGGGAGGGGCAAGGCAGCCAAAACTAACTATTCTGTCAAGTGTTCAGATCTGTAAAAGTGCATGTTAATACAAGTGCACTGTGTTCCTGGACTTCAGAATCACAGTTAGTTTAATTTTTCTTGTGGCTTCAGATGTATGTATCAGACTTTTGTTCTTATTTTTGTGGAGGTTTTTTTTTTCAGCTGTAACATGCTGCCTCACAAATTTTGGTCTTTTAGCATTAGTTCCTTCAAATGCACAAAATAATTCCTTTATTATTATGTCAGCAGTGTCAGTCTACTTCTTTTATGATTGCTTTTTGTTCTTGCTTCCAGTGGATAGAACGATTTCCCCTATAGATTCTCAAGATCACTGCATCTTTTTTTTCTTCACTCCAAAGCACCACGTTATTCCTGATTCTTGGATATTTAAATGCATCATTCCTCCATCTTTCATGTGTTTCCTGTTTTCTTGTATCATAAGATCTTTAGATCATGGCCTGTATCTGTTTTTGTATATCTACCACATCATTTCTGTGATGCTAGTCCGGGCACGGAGGTGACACTGTCATATAAATAACTCTGTCATGTTAAGATATAAGAAGACAAAAGTCTCTTTGAAGGAAGATGCCCGCTATTCGCTACTCTCTGCTGCAACTAGCAGATGGTGGAAATTTTTTGATTACTTTGAATAAAAACCAGTAAGGTTTTTTTTTTTTTTTAACTTGGAAAGTCTTCTGCCTTACTATCAAAATGAATTAAAAGGTACTGCAGAAACTATTTCTCGTTTACAGAGATCTTATTATTACAACAGGCCTCTGAGTAAATACACACAGTTAGATCTCGTAACTGGTTATTGCTGAATTCTGTCTACTGTGTAAGAAGTACAATTCAGCCCTCTTGTGGTTGGCTGCAAGCATGCATGTTTCTTGGTGGAGAACTACATTAAAAACATACAGTCTTCAGAGGTTTTTCAAAACTTTGAGGTTCACAAATTGTAGTAGAGTATCACTAAGCAGAACTAATTTTCTCATAATCTTATGCTGTTTTTTTATCTATAGGGTTTTCCTAAACTAACTGATAAAATCAGAAACAACTCAAAGTTTTAGGGAGTGAAGAATTTCCAGTTTTGCAAAAACCCTTGTCAAAGGTATTCTCTGTAGAGTAGTAATGTGTTGTAGATCAATCTTGTGGAGAGAATATATAGTTCTTGCCAGACAGCCCTAACACTTACCCTTCTGTTTGGCCTATGCAATTCCTTCAAGTCTCTCTGTTGTTAGGAAGCAGAACTCTGAATAGTGCTTTGGTTGAATCCTATGAGCTTAAGTGAAAAATTTCATACTTAGAAAGGCAGACACCATTTGTCTGTTATGACAAACCATTTTTCTGTTATGATACCATAAATGATATTGTGCTATTAAAAGGGAGACAAAATTCTAAGAAAGCATTTTTACCAGCAGTCTCTGCCTTTTGTAGTGTTTAAAAAATCCACCACTGACAAAACAACACCCGATGAAGAAAAGAACACCCCACAGTTGAGGAACTTACCCAGAAGTATGTGGAAAGCCTTTTGCCAAGAGTTTGCTACATCACTGAGGTCTATGTGTCTGTTTGTCTTCCTTAGTGGAGAGTGGATTTGTACATTCTGCCGGGATTTGTCCAAGCCAGAAGTTGAATATGACTGTGATAAACCTGCTCACAGCTCTGAAAAAAGAAAATTGGAAGACCCTGTGGGTTTGGCACCAATAGACCGTAGGGTAAGGATAAAATGAGTACTGTCTTGCTGCTCCTTGTATTCTGAAATGCATGCATATCTTAAGAAGTGGTGGTAAAAAAGGAGAATTAACTTTTTAAATAATCTCTGAGATCATAGCAGCCTTCATGTAAATATGCTGAACAACACACGCTGGATGTCTGAGAAGTGGTGGTGATCTGGTGCTCTGAACTGGGACGGTGTTCTAGGAATTACCAAGTGCTGTTTCTAAAAGAGCTGCCGTACATAGTGACCTTGCATTGAGAATTATTTTTTTTTCATTTGTGCTTTCCAAATTTGGCATAGATTGGCATTATCAACTAATGGCTTTAGTCTTTAAAGCACCTTGTCAACATCCTTGTAAAAAATTAAGGTGGTTTGTTCACAATGAGGATATAGAGAGATGCAACACCGATCCTGAGATTAACACAAACCACTGGGAATAACTGCTGCCCTTTTGCAGCTTTGGATGTTCTGGTGGGAAGGCCACAAAGCAAGCAGTGGGTCTCCAACTTTTGTTTTTCCCTTAAACCTCAGAGTTAAAAGAAAAAAAAAAAGCCTTTGAGCAGACAGTTGAACTGCTTGACAGAATCTTTCGGATTTTGGGGAGTTTTTTGTCTTTTTTATATTTTGCTTTTTTGTCGTTTTTTATTACTATTTAAAAATTTTTAAGCAGTTTTGAGTTGTGTTGGAAAATTTTACCAGTGTTTTACTTGGCTTCATTTGGCAATTTCTCTAAATACACTGAAATTAGTATTTTATTTGGAGTCTTAGTCTACCTGTAGAACCATTATTTACATGTGCTGCTATCTAAAAGGAAAAAAGCTAGCTCTGTTTGCATTTTGCTTTAAATGTAAGTCATAAAAATGTAAGATAAGTCCTGTAAATATTCTGATAAAGGATCAGCAAGCATAAAATCACTCAAAACTGTTTTTAGAATCTCTTTCAAGGCTCAAGATCCAGTTTAATGTATTTGGATACACAAAGAAAAGATATTCCTTCCTGCTGTTAACAAAAGGCACCGTGAGCTTTGCAGTTACAGAGCAGTTATACCCAGATCAGGAAAAATATTACTGCTGTATCTGAAGATTTGTAAAGCACCAAGAGCCATGCATGCTCTTTTATTCCATGGAATGTCTGCTGGGCTCAGCAAATGCTGGATAACACTGTTAGTAACTGTGTGAGGTTTCATAGCATACATTTGAGAGTTGATCATGATGTATCTGTTGTAGAGAAGGAATACTGTAGGCCACTAGTTATGACAGTTAATTGTCCTTCCAGATACAGTTTCTGTGGTCACTTTTCTGCTTAGGGGCTGGGGGAAGTACTGAGCATCTGTTTCGTATTTTTTGTAGTTTGTTATTTTAGAATAAATCATGTAGGATTCTCTAATTACTTGGGTATCTTTTTTTTTTGACACAGAAGTGTGAAAGACTGCTGCTGTACCTCTACTGCCATGAAATGAGTCTTGCTTTTCAAGATCCAGTTCCTCCCACAGTATGTACCTTACTTCTTTCCATTTTATGTTAGTAGCATAATTGGCACGTGTCTAATGACATTTTTATGTCCTATCACAGTCCATTTTCAGAAGGTAAGTTTCCCAGACACTGAGTGTATTTAATATGTTTAATTTTATTAAAGCTGTCTGAAGGAGAGTAAAAAATTTCCTAGTAAAATTCTCTGAGAACTGATTTTACTTAATACTTCAAAAATAGATACAAAAAGTCAGTTCTAACAGTTTGCTGATTTCACAATGCTGAGTGATTTCACTGAAAAGGTGAATTGAGATGTTTGGTTTCTAAAAAAGTTACCTGATTTTGAGAATTACAGTGCTCCGTACTACCAATATGAAATTGAATTTCATCTTATTAGCTTGAAATGTATTGGTTTAAAATGGTGAACAATACCTAGGTGCATTAGAAGTCCAAGGACACCCAGAAGAGTTGCTAGCATGATCAAATGAAAAGTACCTCTTTTATGTTCTTCAAGACAACTCAATGGGAAAAGAATTCATTTAATAATGAGAAATGGCACAATAGATTAATTCAATAATATATGATGGTCATGTATTACTAAATTCACGTGAATTTAGAATTATATTCACATTTAGTAGTATTCACATTAATATGTGAATTTAGTTAGGAAAAAGTATAAAAATATTAGATTTCATATCTTATTTTCTAATTTCTAATTCTTTCTAAAGAAAGAATAAATCTTAATCCTACAACCACAGTTGGAGTGCCAAAATCATTGATATCTCTGAAATTTAGCACCATTTCCAAGGAGATATTTGTTGACCAAAATTGATTTTAACCAACCCACATACCGTCTCCAGGTGGGTTGCCAAAGTTATCACATGATGGTCTTGAGAGTGAAACTTAATAGATGGTTCATTTGACTACATCCCAAAAAATGTCCAAATCAGTTGCTCTATTGTATATAGTCGATGTAGGTGGGGTTTTTATTTGTTTTTCTTTTATTTTAAAATAGGCATTGGAAGGAATATTTTTTAGCCAGCAAAACTAGCATACATCACTGTTACTCCAGAAACTAACTGCATATATGTTAAAGTACAATTCTTATATCTTAGAAATATACTTTGAAGATGAGAGTAAATCTTTCCCTCTCTCAGAGCTAAGGACTTATAAAACAATAAGTAATGAACATGACTGCATTTGGTAAAAAGAATTTATTCTCCATTTAGGTTCCTGATTACTACAAAATAATCAAAAAGCCTATGGACTTGTCAACCATCAAGAAAAGGCTTGAAGCGAACAATTCATTCTACACGAAACTGGAAGATTTTGTGGCTGATTTCAGACTGATTTTCCAAAACTGTGCTGAATTTAATGAGGTTAGATACTTTTATCTGTTTTTATAGGCTTAGTTGCTTTCAGGAAAACTGCAGTGGGGGTAGAACTTACAATGTAAGAATTTATTGTATTAAACTTAATTTGTTGATGAGACTGCAGTGAAAACATAGCTCACATTTGAAATTACTACGGTGTTAGAAGACAGTGGAGATCCTTCCATGGAAGGAAGAAGGATTGTAACAAATAAGGTAGCCGATTGGCAGGACAGCAGGTAAAAAAATAGGACAATTCTTTATATCATAGAGGTTAACGGTGGGCATTTGGTTTACAAATTGGTTTAATCCTCCTTACCTCAAATCTTAAATTTAGTTGGATGTACGTTCTTAGGATTTCTAGTTGTATGCTGAGTGATTGTTATTAATCCCTCACTGCAGAAAAGGGAATGTGCGGTGAAAAAGGGATGCAGGTACTGAGTGGACCACAAAATGAAAGAGAATTACAATGGGCATAAAGGCTCCTCTGAGTCACCTCAATGGGATTCTCATCCAGTCACCCTCGATACCTGGAAATGCTTCCTGCCGTGGTGACCTCTGCTTCAAGAAACTCATCAGCCGTGGTGGCCATGGATGAGTTTAGGGCTGCCTAGTCTTCCAGGTCACAATGATCATCTATCCTAGTAATATTGTCACCATAATTATAAAAGGTCTGTAAGCTAGAGAAATTGTAGCATTTCAAGCAGACGTTCTAAAACACTTTAGCACGATGAAGGCATACCTATATATTTCAGCATAACCCAACTTTTTAGGTTTTTTTTTTTCCCCAGTCAGGATTTAAGAGTTTTTAGAACCTCTTTATATAGCTTTCAGAACCCAGGCAGTATGGCTTTTGCAGTTGGTTTCTGTGATAATCCATTAGAGAAAAGAGTCATTGAGAGTGTTGGCCAAAATACCTACCCTCACCCTCTGTTTTGCAGGCTTGTGCTTTTTGGGACCATGTGTTCCACAGGTGCCATTATTTCTTGTAGTTTGTAAAAGCACCTAAAAGACCTAGTGTGATCTATGTATAAAGCTATTTCGCGATGCACTGATGTTATTAATTCACCCCACAGCCTGATTCAGAAGTGGCTGATGCTGGCATGAAGCTTGAAGTGTACTTTGAAGAACTTCTAAGGAACCTTTATCCTGACAGAAAGTTTCCTGTACAACCCAACTGCCAGAGTGAAAAAGAGAATCCAGAACTTACTGATGACTCGGATGATGACTTTGTACAGCCCCGGAAAAAACGCCTCAAAGGAGAAGACCGTCAGTTGCTTAAATGAGCCGCATGTGTTACTACAGAACGGTTTTTTTAAAAACTAAGAATATTTATCACTGTTAATTGTGAAAAGGGGAAAACTCACGACTGCTTTGACTTGTAGGTTTGTGGATATTTGCTAGACATTCTACCCCTTGTCTGAAACACAAATCTAACGGAGATCAAGGCATAAGGAGAGCCCCTCTGAAGTTCCAAACTTTCATCGTGCTTCTGGAGCAGCACAGAAATTGCCATTTGTGTGGGGTGACAGCTGTTTAACTTTACTTTGAGGAAGAAAAGGAGTTTGTATAGAACTGAACTTTAAAACATTACGTGGGTTCAACATGTGGCTTTCTAAGTTTGAAAAAAAATGTGATCTCACCAGACTTTTAATTTTACCAAAGGCATGTGGCTGGCCATAATTTGATTTCTTTGTACTGTATTTAACACAAGCCATGAAAACAGATGGTGTAATATTATTGTCCTGAAATACTGACTGGTACAATGAAAGTGTAGTTGCTCCCAAAGAAGTTATTGGTAATTTTAAAATGCGAGGGAGTGTATTAAAAATAACTTTAAAAAAAAAAAGAAAAAAAAAAGAATTTGTTTGAGAGTTTTTAATGGAGGAAGTAAAGGACAGAATACTTTGCGTTGCGCCATTTTTCTCACCACCAGCAAGAAACAATGGTATTTCTGTACTATTTTGTTTAAAGGAGTCTCAAATTTGTTGTGCCGCTGTTTAATGGAGTTGATGGAAAAGTCTCAAAGGGCAAAATGTTTGCTTGTAACTGTTAGTCAGTCTTTGTGTGTCGTTAGGGGGGGGGTAAAAAGCATCTTTTCTGTCCATAAGCTCTTGTTATTTTTCCCAATTTCTAAAAATGTTGTTGTCAGAATGCAACCAGCCTCATTATTCACTTGGAAGTACACAAGCGTGAAGAGGTGAAGAAAAAAGAAAGATATTGCACATCAGCCCTTCATCTGTCCTGTTAAAATCACCAGAAGGTGAGGACAAATTACTTTTTTTTATTCTGCTACTTTCCAGAAGCACTGACAATATAGAATGTTGTTTTCTGCCCTCAGAGATTGAAGAGGTAGAGAAGTGCTTGTCTATAGTTGCTCCAGCAATTGGTTTATACTCTTCGTTTATGTCATCTTGAACGAAAACTGAGTTTTGGGGAGAGCAGGCAGCCTTTTGAATTCATTAAGCTCCGATTGTGCCGGAATTTTGTAGGTGGAATTGTGAAGACATCTGAGTATACACAAGCCTGCTTTTGACTTGCTGTGGAGCACTGGTGTGGTGCTGTGGAGAGATGGTTGAAGAGACTAGATGCAAGTGCTGCTTATGCCTCCCTGCTGTGTACATACATACGCACCTAGAAAAAGGCCCTTTTATGGTTTTTTGGTTTTGATTATCAAATGAGATACTGCCACAATCATGTGGTTGATCTTTAAGATGCCCAGAATAACCATTAATTTTTCCTTTTTCCTTCCTTTTTTGTTGGGGGTGTAGTTGTTTTGGTTTCGGTTGGTTTTTTGGTTTTTTTTTTTTGTTACTCTCTTTTATTACCTGAAGAGAGTTGCTTGTAGCAGGAATTTTGCCATCCCAGAGTACCAGAAAAAAAGGAAGAGATGTGAAGGAGCCGAACGAGACGGTGAGGGAGATCATTCTACCAAAAGAGGCGGGATCAGTGCCACACTGCAGTAGCACGGATTCAAGAAGCAAGAGACACTTCTATTGCAACATTTGAAGTCTTTAAAGATCTAGCAATGCCTAGAAGTCCTAGGTACCCTGCCACCAAGTTTAATGGTGCTTCCAGAAGAAGGTGCTGAGTGTTTCTCTGGACTGTATGTTGCAAGTACAGATTTATTAGAAGGCTTAGTGCATTTAGAGGTGAAGTTAGACACCTATACAGCTTCACGTTCAAGTTGTTCTCCCAGTGGAAAATACTGGGGAGAGGAGCATAGATGTACTTCTGCAGTCCAGTTACTTATTTGTCTGCTGTAAACTGTTTGAAAATGTCTCTGTTTAAATAATCCACTGGAAAAATCTGACTGAGCTTTCATTTTGTGGTCTTGAATGTCACCCTAAGAATCCTCAGAAATTGTCTTTAAAGGAAAGCACTATATTCTTTCAAGCTGCTATGGGAAAGACCGTATCTACTTTATGTATTTTCTCACCTTTGCCTCAATCCACTGAATGATGGCTGTTTTCCCCCTTTTTTTTTTTCTTCTGTATTTGTTCATGTAATGGCACTACTAACAGCACTGGTAGCAGAGAGTCTTCATCTCACTTCATGGAACAGGTAAAAAGTATCTATTTATTGAATCAAAAGAAAGGAAATACCCTTGATAAATTGCCATTAGTCTATATAAATCATAGCTCCTACGCTGTGCAGTTACAGTTTTTAATAATGGAAATAGTATGGAGAAGCAATCAACATCAAATGCAGCTCACAGGAAATGACAGATTCCAAAGGTTTATTTTTCTTTCCTACCCAATCCAACATCAAACACTGGCTTTCATTTTACTTGCTAAAAAGGGAAAAGAAAAAAAAAATATAAAATTAATAAAACGCACATGAAAACCAACAGAAATGGATACAGGGGAAAATAATATGGATTTGGATATGGCCAAAAGGTCTCGCCTCTGATAGGCAATCCCCATGATTGCTTTGAAAGAGGACTGATGCTGTCCTAATAAACTGAAACAAGGGTAGATAAGCCTTTTTAAATGTCACAGTCTAGATTTCACAAAAATCTACTTACTTTTTTTTTTTTTAGTTGGTTAACTTAGCTTTAAGGAGTATATCTATTGCTAGGAGCCTTAGAACTAAATACTGCCATGTTAAAAGAGTTTTTACATTATGTATTTAAATTCTTGTATGGATTGGATGACTGTACTGTGTGAGGCTCTTGGACAATATGTCCAACAGTCATGATGCAGCAATCCCTGAGTGATGACCTACACAAATGTAATCTCTGAAATGACCACGACGTAAGAGTTAGCAAGCTGAATTTAAGATCTAATGGTGGCTTCGCCGATTACACAACTACTTCTGCACATTTTTATTTTTCCATCCTTTTGATTTGTGCATGTAAAGGCCGGAAACTGGAGCTTATAACTCTTACTTGTAGCAATAAGGATAATAATGCTATTGAGTTAAGTCCCCAGGAAAAAGGGGAATACTATTAAAGAATCATTACGCTCCCATTTATCTTGACCGCTGCTAGCCAAAGTTAATCCAACTGTAGCTGAATCAAAGCTTTCCTTTTATGTCTAAAGCAGTTTTAATGAAATGTTTTGCTTAGCAATTATTGTAAATCCAACCATTTGAAGGCCTAAATGGCTCTCTGGCCTCTGTGCATGGGGTTGAATTTCACCCACAAGGGAAGAATAAGTTGCTTTGACGACTTCCTTACATTTTGATTATTTTTTCCACAGTCTTTTATGGAATATCATATAGACATTTTAAACTACATTAAAAGACAAGCATTTCTAAAAGACAAGCATTTCAAGAAGCAGGCAACGATTCATACGTTGCTTTTCTGAAAACCCTAAGATTAACTATCCTGTACTTCTTGAGGAAACCTTAGAAGATATGACCCAATGAAGTTAAGTGTGTGTATGTATGTCAGATGTGTGTGTTTATATATATGTTTTTTTAAAAAGTCTGGTTCTGAAGCCCACATAAAACATTTTGATCAAACATCTGTCTTGCTCTAGGCTGCTGAAGAATGTGGATTATTTAGTCCGTGGGCTTTTGGTTTATGCAGGTAAGACTGCAGAATAACAGGCAGTGTGATGTGGGCAGCTGCAAGCAGGCTGTGACAATTTCCACACTGGTATAACCGAATCAAGGAATGCCAGAACTGCTCACCACTGCCTGTAATTAAATTAGTGTGACTTCTGCATGGGAGGCTGCCTGAATTTAAACTTCCCTCCCTCCCTTAATGTTTTGCCTGATTGCTTTTTAGGAAACACTAGCCACAAGGGCTTAGCTAGGGGACTGATGCAGTTGGGCCTTTTAAATTGAATTTGATGAAGTCTTTAGTCGTTTAAGGTGTTACTTATTATCTGCTGTCCTCTCTCCCTACAGCACAGGCAGACCAGAACACGTGCCTGTGAATGTCAAATCAGGACTGGAGATACAAACAAAGGGGGGATTGCAGTAGCTGAAGCTACTGGCATGAGGGAGCTGGGGCTAGGGCAGGACTTCTGCTATTTTCCTTTATGAGAAATGAGCTTTAGGCAACTGGGGTGACGGTGCTTTAAGCTGCTTATTTCACCTTACGACCTCTCTCAAGAGGATTTTGGTTTGAGTTCTGCCTGAATCATCATCTACTGGTTTCTCAATAGCATGCAGATACACAGGAGGTCCCGGAGTGGCAATACAAACCTGCAGTGCCCTGCCCTTGGTCTCGATGGGCAGCGTGAAGGCTGAGATTGCACACACGATGCACACAGATGCAAAAAGACACAGGGCCCCAATGAAGGAAGCGCTCATAAGAACCTGCAGGCAGAAGGACAGTTCAAACATCAGCTGAGTGGTATGGGGGGCTGGCAGTTAATTAGGAATTAAAGAGTTAACAAAAGGTCACAAACACCTGGGAGACTCAACAATAGAAAAACAATGTCTTGAAAGTAAATACGAGCAAGCTGAGCTCTAGGAAGAGATTTTTGCACACCTGCATCTGGCAAAGACCACATAAGTACTCTGTATAAACACCAGCTAAAGAAATAATGAGCTGAGGGGCAGAATGGATTACATCTCTTTTTTGGTCATTTGTTTTGTTGTGAACTTGAGGGGCATCTCTGCCTATTTAATAGCAATGATTGGCACAATATTTACCAACATTATCAAGCCTGCACTTACTTGTGATATAAATGGGGCCACCATAGCTCCAACACGGCACAAGGACCCACTTGTTCCCATCCCCAAGGCTCGCATCGTGGTGGGATAAACCTGAAACAGGAAAGAAAGACATCGGATTAATGCAACAATGATCTGTGGTATGTGTCCCTATTTTTCCTTTTTCCAAGTTTTTCTTCAGAGAGACCTATTACATTTTCAAGGGCAGCTAGTGGGCTAAGATATGAAAAGAAATAAAGGCTCCTTTGAGTCTTGTTTGTGCCATTACAAATCTGCCTCTTTTTTTTTTTGCCTCAAGTAGAGTTGTAGGGCAAGTTAATCAATGCTGGATGTGCTCCTCCTGCTGTTTGTTTGCTCCCTGCCCCTTCTCCCAGCTGTGCTGGGCAGCTCACATCAAAGTCACGGAGGACAGGTTGGGTGCTAAAGGAGGAATTCAATTTATGTTGTCAGGCCCTGTATCTGGAAAGCAGGAAGAAAGGATATTGTCTGCAGCCCTCAAGACTGCTTATTTGTTTTTATCAACAGCACTTTTGTTTAGAAGGAGGAAAAACAGATCCCAATAAGAAACCTCCAGGCTTGGAATAATGTGTTTTGTGTATTTTCTTTTTTTACATCTCCCAAACACCTGTGCTAATAAAACACTTAAGCATGTGTTTTGTTTAACTTTAGTTAAGTCCTATTAATGTCAATAGATTTCAGCACTTATACTCACGTAAGCCTTTGTTTAAATACTTTACTGTGCAAAGCCGCTGGAGGTGAGGTAATTCAGGAGAAGGTCCGCACTCCACACGTGGTCGGGAAGAGGATTTCCAGGTTTTGTTTTGAGCATTGATTAAATTGTGAATAATACTGGTTTATGATATGGCTGTTGCAGCAACGGTCTTTACATCAACAGTATCCAATTCAGGACTAAAGCCTGGTGCATGCTTAAATACTTCTATACACTGTAGTATCAGGCCAATGCAGGGAGCTACTTCCCCTTACTTTTTATCACTTTACTTAATCTGTAAAGCAATACATTTAACTCCACAGAAATGTTTAAAAGGGAACAACAAAAAAAAGCATCAATGCCTACTTAGCCCATGGAATTCATGGCTCCAAAATTGACAAGCTCTCTGAAGAATTAAAACTGCAGGCACAACACAGCAATTTCCATTAAGTGAGAAAAACCGGATATATAACCTCAAATATAACCTCATACTGCTACATCAGTCCCGTAAGTGCTGGAAAAAGTTGCTTTCAGTGGTAGCCTATTTTCTATCTGCAGGGGCTGGGGAGGGAAAAGATTGTGGGGTTTGGAATAGGGTGGTACAGAAGACACTCGATGTTTTGTAGTAGCTGACCACCAGGTGCCTTAGTATGGCACTCTTTTTCCATCTGCTTTTGCCATCTCCAACTAGTTTTCTGATTCCTTTCCTGATCTTGCATATGAAAACAGTGTGGCCAGGAAGCCAGAGACACTTACTTCAAGAAAGGTGACTCTTAACTAGTCAATAAATGTGGCAGCATTCCCAGGTACAGGCAAATTGTCTTTTATGCCCCAGAGTAACACCTTAACGTACTTTCAGGAGGACCCACCTCTGCTGTGTAAATGTAGATGGTGTTGAAGTTCGCTGAAACCAAGGCACGCAGCATAAAGAGGAACCCAGTCATGCCTGTGCTGGAGAGAAAAAACATGTGGAGCAAAGAGTTAGCATCACTGAATGGTGATCAGCAGAGATGCAACCCAATAGAGGCACTGTGCTAAGGCTTGTACCAGCTTGATATGAAGGAAAGGGTAAGGAAAAGTTGATTTCTGACAAGTATAATCTTTCTTTAGGCATGTTTGACAACAGGCTATTGCATGTTAGATTTCCTTTAGGCCACTGTTAGAGGCTGGAGGGAATGGACCATAGTAGTTCAGCTGATGCCTTCAAGCATTCAAGTCTTCTAGTCCAGCCCTTGTTTTTTGTTCCTTTGCAAAAATGTTGCAAACAAATACGATGGGCAGGCTCAGTCTCACGGAAAACTAAAAATAACAATAGCAGCAGAGAAGCCAATGCCTTAGTGAATGACTGTAAGCTTCCTACCAGGGGCTCATTTAGCTTAACAACTATTTGCAGCCTCCCAGTCCAGCTCCCAAGTGTTTCAGCTGGCCTCCAGGGCCAGTGGCCCACGAGACAGGCAGCAGGGTTGTACGCCGCTGGCAGGTAGCCATCAGGCTACCAGCCAGTTCAGAGGAAACTTCATCTTGAAGCCATCCTGATTTTCAGTAACCATTAAGCTCTGCAAGCTTGGGGGGGGGGTCTTTCTCGCACGTCCTCACAAACCAAACTGATAATTGCAGCACTAATGGCAGCCCTCCCCTTGAAGCTCTACAAGTTAGAAGAGACATATGTAACTGCCAAAAATGAAAGAAAGGGAAGGAAAAAGAGACTGAAAGAAAAATATGACTTCTTTATGGTGCGTGTTCTTCATGTCACTTTTAATTTTCCAAACTGCACTAGAAAGCAGCTGCTTGTGTGCTGTGGGGAAGCTATGTGGGTGAGTGAGCTGCTCTGCACACCCCTCCACCACAGCATCTGCTGCCACGGCTTTCCCAGGAAGTGAGGGAACTGGTCAGAGGGGGGTTTCAGGTGTGTAAGACTTACTGGCCCGACCAATTGGTGACCTGAGAATACCACAGGTACTGCCCTCTGCCCACAGCACTGCACCCCCCCTCCACCAACAACACCCCCATGCTGAGAGAGACTACCTTGAGGTGCAGACATTAAGGAGAAGAAAGAATAGCGCCGTACATCCCATGGTGATACACAGGCTCAGCCGTCTTCCCAGGAAATTGATGCCGAGAACGTTCAAAGGATTTACTGGAAACAAAAAGGAAAACCATAAAATGTTAGATGACCTAACTGCAGTGATTGTCTGGCTTGATAGACCTTATGCAGTGTGCCTCAAAAACACCTCGTGGTCTGGGTGGTTTCAATCCCTCTGGCCACAGCCTGGCCAAAAGTGAGATCCCAGGAGATGGGAGCCAAGGGTGCATCCCGGTGGGTCCCAGCCCAGGAGCCAACACCTGGTTGCTTTGTAGCTCAGTTGCTGAGACACGAACCAGGGAAAACGGTGACCTCCCAGGGTTGTTGCAATACTAGACCCACACACGGTGCCAAGTTCTCTCAAGGGTGCTACGTGGGTGCCTTTGGGCCATCCTGCCACTCCCCACTGCTTCCCAACAGGCTGCACCAGGGAGCATTTTGGTTTGCTGCGGATTCCCTGGGCACTTAGCTGTCCCTTACTGCAGCATCCAGCATAGGACCTGCTCCTGAGTCCACCATCTCTTGGAAAGTAGGGTAGTTGCATGGTGCATTCAGTTACATCAATGCGACTACTTGCAATCCTTGCTTATTTATGACTTTCCAAAAGTACAGGACTGGGAATTTGGGAAGACAAACTCGGTTCTGGTAAGTTAGGAGCAATTTTTCCCTGGAATCCAACCAAGGCTGTCAGAATGTACTAACTGCAAAGGAGGTCTTTGGCTCTGCTGCTGGAAGGACCCGTGCTGCCATCAGAAGCTGAATTATTCACCTGGGGAGCAATGCCCCCCCTTGCCCTTTGCCACCAGCCCATGGCCTGTGCCCCAGACCTTCCAGTTGAAGAGATTGTGCTTGGCACTTGCCAGCATGGCTGGGGACATTTCGACCTCTGGCACGTCACCAAGTGCACGCACAGCTAAAAGCTTTGCAGGGAGCATTGGCTGGCTGTGAGAAGGGACCGGCGGGGAGGGGAGAAGGGGTTACGTGCGATCTCTCCGACTGTGCTGATGATCATGGTCTGGTAGGCAGCAGGTCCGAAGAGGCGGCAGTGGCAGGGGCTGTGGCTCTCCTCGGAGTCCTCGCCAGGGTCCCGCACCGGTGGTGCCGCAGAGCCGCAGACGAGGTCCCGCTCCAGTAACTCAGCGCTGGCCAAGATGACGCCGTAATAAGCGAAAGCTATGCCGAGCCTGGAGGGGAAAACGCTGCAGCGAGTGGTGAGCACAACAGGGGAGGTGAGGAAACTGAAAGGCAGCAGGTTTGGGGCGCGCTGGGACCCCTACTGTGTACACCTGCTCTGTGTGATAGATCTCCTTAACCCAGCAGCGACTCGGGCACCCACCAGGTCACCCCACGCACAGCACACCACTACCACCTATGTCCATGCACCTCTCTTCCTCAGAAGACCCCACCCCAGCTCATAGCACATCTTTTTGCTGTTTCTTAATCTGCAGCAGGTGACCTGCTGCTGTCACGCTGGGGAGAGCATGCCCCTTTGGTCCCTTTCCTCACGCAGGGCTGTAAGTAGAGAGAGTTCCAAACCATTCCCTGCCTGGGTAGGGGCCCTACCAGGGAGTCTCAACATCAGCTCACATGAAGAAACTGTCCAGATTAGTTGGGGTTTTTTTTAAGTCCTTATCCTTTCTGCCCAGGGATTTTCGAAAGGAGTTTTCATTAACTGGCTGGAGAGGCTCACATTGCACCCTGGCTGGCTGTCAAGAGCACAGCATTGGTGATGGCAGCCTGGCTGTGTCATTATCAAGTAATTCAGCATATGCCTAATCATAAGCAGGCCGGGAAGTAATTTTCACTTTTTTATTCCCCCCCAACCCCCCAAGCAGTTTCAGAAACAAGCAGCAGAATCTAAGCTTGGAAACGAGCTGCCTGGGGAGACAGGGGATGCCCAGGACATGGAGGGGGGAGGTGTGGGAATGTAAACCCAAGAACACCCCAGCGATTCCGGGGCAGGGGGGACTTGGAGAGAAAGGAGGACTAAAAAAACAAAAAGAAAGATATTTTGTAACAGTCGTACAAGTTGAGGGGGAAAGAACCTTAAAAAATTCAAGGCCTGACTTAGCAACACTTTGGGTCAATGAGTTCCCACGGACCCATTATTTATACATTTCCATTCCAGACAGCAAAGTCAATGAAACATGCATTACCCTTGCATACAGCTACCAGGAACATTGCATATGAAACCCGTCTCTCTTCAATCTTAATTGTCCCCAGCCAGTAGCACTAGTAACAGTTAATGAGTTTCTGTTGGAGCCCTGTTTCACTGATACACTGAGTGGTCTGCAAAGGTGCTGCCTTTGTCCTCCCCTTGCAAAGAACAAGTTTACACCAAGAAGGGAAGGCACATGGCTGGGGCACGCTGCTGGCAGGCGTGGGCTCGATCCTGCAGCTCTTGCCTGGCTCTCACCCCACCTCCCCTGAGCCACCCTGTCTTGAGGAAGGTCTCATGGTGCCCTGTACCACCCTGGATGTCCAGCCTTTTTCTGCCTATGTTAGCACCAACCAAGACCAGGTGCCTGAGGCACCGGCTGAGATCAGGACAAGCCTGTGGTGACCCACACCCACATATTCCCCCTCCAGTTGCCAAGGTTCTGCAGCTGCCTCCTGAGGCAGAAGACGTTCCTTGTAATGGCAGAGTCAATGGGAGGCTTCTGCTCCCTGCACGTGTTTGACTGAGAGAATGAGCTGACATGCAAGAGAAGAAGAAAAAAAATATTTTTTTTACCATATGATCCATATTTGCAAAGTGGTTCTGAGGTACTTGGGGTGCATGAGGTCCTTGAATCTTCCTCGTCTTTCCTGCAAATTGTTTGAGAGAAATAGTTTTTTAAAAGGCATCTTTTATACAGGGGCGAGTGTCCTGTGGCAGCAGGGCCCCCCCGCCCTCACCCCAGGCTGTTGATGGCACAGACAGACTGACAAATGGTGCAACATAGCACCCCATCAGCCCTCTGGAGAAGAAAGCCCCTCTTCCCAAAGGATGCCCACAGGAGGATGAGCTGCAAAGGGTGGAGGGGAGAAAAAGAGAACACCCTGAGCACTCCCGACCCCCACAGGACCCTCCCCAGCCCCCAGCAGTCTGGCCCCAGCACGACCATCACAGTGCTGGAGGAGGACATGGTTGCTGCTGGGGACCAGCACTGCCAGGCTGCTGGCAGCTCCTTTTGCTCCGTGTGCTGGGGAGAGAGGCCCAGCATCTGCTGCTCTGCCCGTGGAGCAAGTTTGTGGCCATGTACATCTTGCTGGGAGGCCTGAAATGCCAGTAAGCAGAGAGACAAGCAGGCACCGGGGGGTTCTGCCAGCCCCACTGCTCTCCATGAGCCAGCAGCTGCCCCAGCATCCCACCACCGAGGGGAGACCAGTTCACAGGGATGGTTTGCATTGGCTTTATTTTCATTTTCGTCATCATTGGTTAAGCCTGAGAGGGTGTACAACTAACAAAAAACCCTTCCCACAGCCAATGTGGGTCCATTACATAAATTCAATTAAACTACAGGGAAGCTTTAATCCTAATTAATTCCAATACAATAGCACCATCTTGCATGAATTGCTAAGGACAATGCTTGGTGCCTGTGGGATTGAGTAAGTGGCAAAGAGGTCCAGGAAAGGGACTTAAAAGAGCTGAAAAATAATTCTGACGCTCTAGACAATAGTTCTGTCCAATCTTTATCTCTTGGGGGTTAAAGGAGTCACCTGAATAAGTCCTCCCACCCTGCAGTCAGCAGGGCCCAAACAGGGGATAAGGGGTAACAGCCTGGGGGGCACCTGGCCCCCAACTCCTCTCCTGCCCCACCTCCAACACCCACAGATGCTTTTGGGCTTTTTGGTCGTGTAGTGTTCAACTCCTGAGCTGCTCAGCTGCTTGCAGGTGCAAACGGTGGTAGCTCTGAAACGGCCTCTCCTGCTTTGACCCTTGTCCACTGGTCTGTGGCTCCACAGTCAGGGACCTGGGCTACTGGGACCCAGTGGACAAGTTCATCCAAGGGCTGGGAGAAGCCTCTAGGAGTGGTGAGGTGACCTCATGGCAGGGACCTTTGCAACCTGAGCAGCTGTAGTCTTGACAGGGACCCCAAGGGGCAGGTCCCAGGTCTCACAGCACAGGGGACACCCTGGGGGACGGATGGGCAATAAGGAAGAACGCACTTTTCCGGGAGCCATTTTTACGGTAAAGGAAGCAAATCTTTTCTCAGCATGATATTTTTCTGAGCGAACACAATGAAAGTAAAACAAAAAAAAAAAGCAGAAAACTCAATTCGGTTTGAGGACCAAGATTATTCTGTCTCCAAAAGAAAAATGACATCTTCATCATCATATTCAATAGCTGTTTGGAAAGAAACCAGGCGAGGAGGGGGATTGAGGCAGACAGAGACATGCTTGGCAGTCCCACTCCCTCCCTGAAGCTCAGATGCTGGCAGCCCTGCCTTGGACAGAGGGCACGGGCAGCATCACGGGCTTGGCTTACCTTGGTGGGTTCCCTCAGCACCCCTTCGGGCATCGCTGCCCCGTTCATCTTGGCTATCCTCTGCAGCGTGGCCATGGCAGCCACCACGTTTCCCGTGGAGATGTTGTACCGTGCCGACTCCGGGATGAACTGAGAGCAGAGGGATGTCAGAAAGCCTTCCTGCACCTCTCTGCCCACACAACCCTACTCACAGCTTCCTGTCGTCCCCAGGAGCCCAACCAGGTTAGCACAGGGCATTGCCTAAGATGGAGCAGCCTTTTGTCTGTCCTCCTCCCCAGCCATCCCCTGGGACACCCCTGCGTGTCCCAGATCCCCATAGCCCATGTCGGGGGGCTCACCCTGCCCAACAAACCCATTTCTTGGTCTAGCTCTCAGGGGTTTGCTACTGAGCTGTCTGTGGCAAGCACTTGTGAGAGGTGGAAGCCAAAGACACAGGTTTAACAAAACCAACCCTCAATTAATTGAAATTCTAAAACAGGATGAGGCAAATGTCGCTTAAGCAAAAGTCTCGGAAGACTCAACAAGGCCATTAAAAATAGGAAGACATGGATGAAATTTAGGAACAAACTCACTCATCACTAGATTTGCAACATTCACCCACACTTGGTGCTCTTTCCAAAATTAAGTACCTTTTCACTAAATTATGTCTCTATTAAATTCTAAACAATTACATGTGTATCACTGAAATATGAAATAAAGACTCCTTTTTTAAAGGTAAGTATGCTGACTGTGTCTTTTTTTTCCTCTGCACTAAAAGCCCTTGCTACCCATTTTTTTCTGGCAAAATAATCAGGGATCCCAAATGACAAAGTCATATGAGTGGACATTCACAGCGACCTCGCATTTGGCTGCCCAGGTAGCACCCCAGGTGGACTTGTGCAGCTGCAAGAAGGGATTTCACATCCACACAATTTACACCAGCCACAGCTTAGCACTACAGTGCCCATGAGCACTCTGAGTAGGAATTTCCCACATCAGTCCCCACAAATAAGATGGTCCTCATGTCCAAGGCTGATATTTCTGAAGTATGAGTAAACCTGAGGAAGCTGTGGTTGACCCTGACACCCATTTACTCTGTGAACCCTTAACTGAGGCTTCTTTTCTCAGCCCTGGCAAGTGTAAAGACTGAAGAGGGTGAGCTGTGGTGAGCACTGGACTGAAGATAGGACTTGTGAGTTTTTATGTACATCCTGTCTAGCCTGTTTTCCTCTCGATGCCTGGCCCACCACCGTGGTCCCTGGATAATGCTGGCAGCCTGGACACTGGAGAGCAGTGTGCTGGAGGGCTGCAGCACAGCAGCAAAGCCAGAGGCTTTTCAAAGCAAGGCAAAGCCAAGCTATCACCCTCAGGGTGACACCTCCCCAGCCGCTGGTCTGCAGCCCTCCACCCCCAAGCCATCAGGACCTTCCCAAGCACCCTGTGTGAGAGGGCTGTGGTGGTGGAAAGAGGATGCAAGGACAGCCCCAGGCTTGCAGGGGTTGGAGGGCAATGCCTGTTGGTGCCTGGGAAGATGCCAGGTCAGTGGCAGTTTGGCAGGGAGAGGAGCTCTTCCTACCTTGAACACCAGGATGAGAAGGATGCCGGGGATGGAGGCAATTCTGATCAGCCACCGCCAGCCAATGGTTGGGTTCACCACTGATGCCAGGCCAATGATTAACAAGGATCCTGCCAACCAAAACACCTTTCCAAGGGAAAAGAAGAGGTTAAAACATGAATTCATAGCAATGATTTGTCTATTTTCTTCCTTCCTGGTCTGGTTCCACAGATAGGTGGGGATCTGTGCTGGGGAGCACTGCAATTCAAACTGAGCCATCCTGCAGCTGTCTGAGAAGCTGACCTTCGGTTGAAGGAAAAAAGGGAAAGAAAGGGAAGGATTTGGGGAGGGAGGTACTGCTGAAGATAATCTTAATTAGCTCCAGATTAAAACAGATAACTAGGTGTGGCTACCATTGTACTTAAAGCCACTTCTTTTGTCCTTCCAGTCACTTCTCTGCTAATGCTCATGTGCCTGAATTTTCCTCTTGTCTAAATATCTGCTGGGAAGCAGCAGATTTACAGGCATTGAGAGCAAAAACAAGCCAGATTTTCACTGCTGGAAGTTGGTGGGTCTCCAGTGGACTCAATGCCAAGTTATACCAATGGAGAATCTGGCCCCCAATCTGCAAGTACATTCCTCCCCAAAGTTCACTTGTTGCCATGAGGAGATGTGTCCCTTTCCAGGGGACCACCCAAGGGAGCTCAGCCAACACAAAGCACAAACAAATGCATAAAAGCCACTGCGAGTTCATGAGTAATCTGTGGGCAGAAATAACAAATTTCTGGGGAGAAATATGAGAGTGTTCTTTCTTACAAACCTTTGTGTTTCTGATGACACTTTGGTAATGAAGCCCTGGGATCAAACAGGCAGTAATGAAAAGCAAATTATCCTTGCCACCAAGACCATATACAAACACTTTTGGTTCAACAGTCAGATGAATTTATGTGCTCAATGAGGCCTCCACAGATCATTTGCACATGCAGCAAGTGCCCACTGCAGAAATCTGGAGTCAGCAACAACCCCAGTCATGCTTGCTGTGGTCTCTGCCCAGCAAGAGGTCACAATCCTCCAGCACATCTCAGGACTAATTTGGGACTATCTATTCTATCCCTACCCCACACAAAGCCCTGAGCAGGGACAGTGAGATGCACAGATTAGGACCTTATCTGGGAATCACCTTATTAATAAATTGTTATTAAACAAGTCCAGAGACAAGGGGGATGAGCCCAGGCATGGAGGGCCCCAGTGGCACTGCTAGCCCCAGGGCTTGCCAGAAAGCCCATCGGAACTGGCCTTGTTAGAGCAGGCAGCACAGGTATCAATAGGGCAACCGAGAGGCTGGGTGTCAGCCACCACTCAAAGTCCCCATGCAATGTTTGGAGCATCTAATTATTTGAGGAGAAATTGCTTCTTTTCTGCAGGCAGCTGTATGTGTCCATCTTTAAAAACACATACACCACACTCCAGGGCACAGGAGGCAGTAGGCATTTGCTTGGACCAAGACAAGTGTGAATGCTCTGGGAGAAAGTTTGACATGCTGGAGACTCTGCTTCCAAATGGCAGCAGGACAAATTTCCTGGGACTCAGGGCCAGAAGAACTATAGTAATGTGCTCACTCTTACCTGAGATAAGGGCAACATGTATCCTCGATATTTGGTAGGCAAAAATTCCGTTTTTATGATAAGCCTAGCAAAAAAGGGGAAAAAAAACCAACCAGAAATACTGCAATAATTTCTGTACTAGTCAAGTAGTAGCTCAGCTCAGTCCGTGCTGGACTTTGCTGACCATAGACAGAGCACCACCCCTCTTCTAGCACTGAGAACCCAGAGACAGGGGGATCCCTGCTCAATATGACTTTCACTCAGGCAGGAACCACATTACATGTAAGGGAGAGGGACAGCATGAAACCCGTCCAGGCCATGGCTGTAGTATACAGGCAGGTAAACGCTGCAGTCTGTGCATCAGAAAAACCTACAGGAAGCTCCTGTGAGGTGATGGAGGTGTCAGCACAGGCACAGAGTATGTTCACAGAAGTGGACAATTTTTAGTGAATCTGTTTTTCATTACATAAAGAAAACGATCCATTCCACCTTCTATCCAATGGTTGGATACCCCCTGGAGGAGGGCCTGGCACTGATGCCTCTCAAGCTCACAGGTGTGAATTGTGCTTCCTTGGTTGGAAAGAGAGAGGGGTAAGGAGAGACCCACATTGGCTCCTTCTATCTCAGCTATTGAAGTGTTTTATAAAATGTGCAATTTTCCTCCATCCTCATTAGTAGTAGCCTCCAGGGCCAGGGAATGGGGGTCCTCCTGCAAGGGAGGCAGCCCCAGGAGATCAATGGCTGTGCGACCCAGGTGCACAGTGCCTTCTCCTCCCAACAGCATCGATATCCATCCTGTCCTTAGCTTTGGCAAAGGGCTCTTGGGTCAATGCAGCCAGTTTTGGGCTTTCCTGCATGGGCAGCAACCAGGCTTCAAGGATCCATAGAAGATGATGAAACGTTGCATTTGATTCCCGGAGAGAGTGAAAAGAAATCATTTAATTTGCCAGGCTCCTAGTGAAGCGGTTGTTAATACTGTAAATTTCTCCTCTCCTCCTTCACATTCCCCTTTCCAGCCCAACAGGGCAGAAAGGAACGTTTTACATCAGTTGAAGAAGAATTTGCTACTTAAGCAGAACTGTTGTGACTTTTTTATGAGGAAGCAGCCTTTGCTCATCTGTTACCTGTCTAATTGTTTTTATAATATATGTGCTTAATAATCCCTCTGTCACTGACTTAATGTAAACCAGCTGCCCCCTCTATTCCTGGGCTCGGCAGTCCTTGGGAACTGCAATTTAAGTCGATTGACCAGGATTCAGTGAAATTACAGGACGGCGTTTTGTTTTAAGGCGGTGTGGGAATTCGCTCCCCTTTCCCCTTCCAGCCCCCGTGGAGGCCCCTTCCCCGCCGTCTCCTCCCGGTCACAGCACCAGCCATGGCTGATCAGGCCCAGGGAGAGGGAAACCGGGCGCTCTGCCAGGGTCAAGCCAAAATGAGCTGGAGGTCCTTTCTCACTGCAAACCCAGGAACTCAGCCCCCTCGGGTCGGTGGGTGCCTCTGCTAAGCCCCTCCTGAAGGCCGGCCTGCCGCTGCCCGTGCCACAAGGGCCTTACCCTTGCGCGTGGCCTGACACGCCACCTCCTACCATGGCCCGCAGGAACACGAACCAGATGTAGGATGGGGCAAACGAGGTCAGCAGGGAGAAATAGGCTGCCCAAAGGAAGGAGAGCAGCAGAATCTGCAAAAAGGGAAAAACTAGGGTCATCAAACTGTGGGTCCAGCCACAGCGCACAGTTTCTGTGGGACTTGGGAAAAGGACATGCACTCACCTTCCAGTGGCCATACCTGTCAGCCAGGAGCCCGAGCACTATGCTGAAGACCATGTAGCCAAAAAACACCATCTGAGGGGAAATGAAACACTGTGTAGGGCCCACTCTCGGCAGCACTGGGAAGCTCTGCTCTTTGAACTGTGGGTTGAATGCTTTCCAAGCAGCAGGATAAAGTGCAGTGCCCAAAACCATGGGCAAGGTGGCCTTCAGGAGTTGACTTCCTCCATGTAGACACTCACTGCTTCAACCCTCAAAGCTGAGGGTTGGATGGCAAGGGCTTCAAAATAAGAATCTGGAAGTGGGGGCTTGTTTTGGGATTATAGCTCTGGGCGCAAACGTGTGCTCTCCTCAGTTTGCTACAGTTATGGTATTGTTCTTGTCTGTGAGAGGAGGCCCCAGGAATTTACTTGGTGCACTGGGAAATGTACTTTACAAAGCCTGTCTGTGGTGGGTTTCCTGGACAATGCCCACGTAGTGGATGACCTGCATGTGGGGAACGCAAATCACTCACCGTTGTCACTAAAGCCACCTGCCAATCTTGAAGCTGCCACTCACATCGGATGAGAGGGGACACAACAGCTATTAGCATGATTTCCATGGCTTCAGCCACCTTCGGGAATGAATGTACACATTAGCAAGAATGGAAGTCACAAGCAGCCCACTGGGGAAAGTCCTTCAACCCTACCACGCCTGGAGCCATGGCAATCCCACCCTGTCTAAACAGCCCTGTGAAGTCACGGTGCTTCTGTAGTGGTCTGAGCCCTGTGCCTGGCTTGGAAACTAGGAGAGGAAGGGAGAAAGGTGTAGCTAGAAAGTGAGTATCTAGGTACACTGTACATCTAGGAAGGTGGGAAAGATTCATCCTTTGCAGAGGATACTCTTACCCAGCTGTGCTAGTGGAACTCAATTATCTTGGGAAACCAAGCTGCTTGGTTAGGTACCCAGCTGTGAATTTGGGCATCTGACACAAAGATGACCTCTTAAAACTGTTCTTGATTAAAAATTTCATTACTCCATTGGCTGTTTGCCCCAACAGCTGTCTTCAGTTAAGAAACGAGCCTATCTTTTACACATAGCTAGAGGCTTTTACACCTCAGCTGCAGTGATCCTCATGGATATTATCCCAGCCTGGCCTTGGGCTTTTGGCCCAGTTCACAGACTAGATATACCATTAACCCAAGACTCTAGCAGTTAGGAATTTTTTCAGGTAGCCACGGGTGAGAGGAGGACAGCCCTCCAGTGCCAGATTGCATAGGGTTTGGGCACCCTGGAGATGGCATGAAAAATGCAGTTAAGAGACTGAATGTAACCCTCAGGCACTATTGATGGTGTGCCCAGTCAGGGCACTGGGCCAGGGCCCAGGCCAGGGTGCTGTGGGACAGCCTGCTTAGCTTTGCCCTGAAATAAGTTCGATATCAGTTTTAGCCAATATTGATTTTGGCCAAAGATGACAACAGCAGAAATCCTACTTGAGAAGGTACATGTGAAAAAAAATGGGCTGCATTATATACCCATGATGCTAATGGCTGTTATTGCACAGTAATAATGAAAATGAGAAGAGCGGGTTTTTGGGCCAGTGCAGATGGCTGCAGACACCTACCCCAGTGCTGCCCATGATCAGGAAAAGCATGATGTGGAACTTCCCAAACCCAATGGTTTCCACAGCTTCTTCCACTGTAAAAGTCTTCTGTCCTGAACACCAAAGGGAAAGAAAGGCAGAGATAAAAAAAAAAAAAAACCACATCAGCAACCAAACTGTACTTCCTCTCTAAGCAATGTGAATATTTTTTCATGCCACTGTGGGACCTCACTGGGAAAAAGGCTGGATACCTCTAACTGGGGTGCTGCGTCCACCGATGACCCCCTGGGCACGCTGGTGGCCGGGCACATCAGGGGTTGCTGAAACAGCAGTCAGTTGGGGACAGGGCAAGCATGGAGGAAGGACAGCCTTGTACTGAGTTACCCCGAGTGCTTCAGAAACCCATGGCTGATGCTGCATCTGGGCAATGGTCTACTGCCTTCCCCTACCCAAACTGCCGTGGGTGTCAGCCCCTCTGCACCCACAGAGCATGGGCTCGCTCCCAGCATGGGTGGTGTGAGCTGGGGGCTGCCCCAGGTCTGAGCCCCACAAAATGAGCACAACCAGGGACTCTGTGCTCGCTTTCGTCTCCTAAGCCTTTATTCCTGACTTTTCCACCCCGTTTCAGGAGCAAATGAAGCATCTCCAGACCAGGGCTGGGATGACTATAAACAGACCTGGCAGAAAGCTTTCAGTATATGTATACTTTAAAGTTCTTATTTAGGTAAAGTCTTAGCTACATAAATTTTTCTGTCAGGCCATTTTTCTCCCAACTGAGTCATCTCAAACCTATCAACATTACCTCTGAAGTGGAACAGAACTTACTGCAGAATTTCAGGAGAAAATATTTGGTTGTTTTGGTGGGTTTTTTTTCTGATGCAGAACTTTTTTTTACGCTTTTCTACATTTCCTTTCACTTTACATTACTTTTGAAATAAAATACATTTTTCTTTTAAAAAGAAATTCTCCAGGATGAAAGAATCCTTGAATTACAGGCATAATAAAATATTTACACAAAGTGGAGGCCTGAGAAAAACCAAGACATCCACCTCTTCCCACTTCTGTAGGTAGTAGCCACCAGTCTGTGATGGGAAAGGAGCAATGTGAAGTTGATACTTGTGGCTCCAAGTACAGTGGTTTTAGGTAGCTGGAGTGCGAGGACTGGGGACCCTCCCTCTACCCTGGCTAAATGAAGACCCACATTTCTAGTCTTGCCAGTACAAACCCACCTTTTGAGGGTTCTTGCTTTTCCCTGTGGATTTCCTCCAAGCCAATAGAATTTTCTGCCTCTTTTGTTGCGATGGCCATCTCAGCTCCTGCTGGCATCCACCGTCACTGCTGGGCAAGGCTGGGATTTACCTGTGAAACCTCTGGACAGTCAAAAAGCCATCTGAGCAATAAGCCAGCAAAGCAGCATCCCGCACTGGAGTGGAAACATTCAGAAGTGCTCAAACATGGGTTTGTTTCAGGCAGCTGTTAGGACACGTCCCTTCCCGTAGTGCTTTTTGTGAAAAATACATAGAAACATCAGAAGGCAAGTTAGGTGAAAGTTAGGTGAACTGATAGAGATCAGATATTGCATTGCACTGGCTGTTTTGATGGAAAGTCCAGGGACTGCCTTAGGGAAGGCTGGAGACCCATGAACACAAGAGTACCTGTGACAACTTCCCCATCCCGGAGGTGAGTGAAACGTAGAGGCAGCCAAAAGATGCTGCATCTCCAAGAGACAAGACACAACACGACTCGCATCAGGTTGCCTCTCTTGGAGGCAGAAATTGCTATCCCTTGGGAGCTGGAGTCAAGTAGGTGGTAGAGGTGCTTCACTCTGTCATTGCTCAGCCTTATGGGACCATCCACTGGTAGGAACAGCCCTGCCGAGGAGCAGGGTGGCCCAGCCTGCTCCCCTAACCCCGACTGCCCTGGGATGGCATGGCTAGCGAGAGGCAAGCACCGACCTCCTCCTCACCCAGCCTGCACCTTGCCAGTGCAGTGCTTCCCACTGCAAACCTGATCCTCTGCCTCACTCCCCCCGCAGCGCTAATCCCCATCCTCTCAGCTCAGCACGAAACACAGCCACAGGTTCTGGATTGCAACAGGGGAGAGCTGGCTTCCTCCACCAGTGTTTCTGGTTTCCAGCGTTAGATCCCTTGGCCTGATCACAGCTGTTTTTCCTGATCAGAAAAGCTCATCTTAATCCCAGGGCAGGGATTAAGTACACCGCTTGCTTTAACACACAAGCTTTCCTGCTGAGTGCATGCTCAGACACTGGGCTGGGGGGCTCAACCCATCTTCAATTTGATGGCGTTCTCTCCTTTGATTGCCTCTCATCAGGGGTGCCAGACTTGGCCCAGGCAGCATTCATGGACACCCAGCAGTGATCGGGGTGGCTGCATTAGGGTGAGAACTCAAGGGAATTAATAACCTAGGGCAACTA
Source organism: Tringa tobata (assembly GCA_033628505.1). Taxonomy (NCBI): domain Eukaryota; kingdom Metazoa; phylum Chordata; class Aves; order Charadriiformes; family Scolopacidae; genus Tringa; species Tringa tobata. The sequence continues at coordinate 2,787,956 of JAHREE010000193.1, forward strand.
ATGAAAGATACAAAATCCCAGCGGAGATAGAGGGCAGCATAAACACAGAAAGCACAGAATTACAGTCCTCCCAGGATGGATACCTTAAAAGCATTATATTGAAGTACAGTTATAAGGAGGTCATTAAGGGCTAATGGCAGATTAGTAGGTGGGGTCACGTACACTGACCTTGTTGTTACAAATCATTACAGTCCAGCATCCAAGAGGATGTGTAGGATCTTGCTTACAACTGTCTCTCAGCAGTGTCCTCAGAGGCAGCAATAGCTGCCAGCAGCACACAGTGCCACCAGCTGACCACGTTGGCCACCAGCTAGGGACTGTTTGCAAGTGGAATTGGCTCAAGAGCAATTAAACAAGGTGACTGGAAGAGCCCATGAGAAGAGGTAAAGCTTTACTGTGTGGCTGAATAATGAAGGGCTTTTCAATAAGAAAATCTGGGGACTTGTTTTTCTCCTTTTCTGTTCCTTCATGATTAGTGACTTGCAAACACATTCTGCCCTAAGCTGCCACATCACACCTGTGTTTGGTTAAACAGCCACTGTCCTCCGAAACCTGTGGCAGGCACAGTCCAAAGGGCTGGCAGGCCAGATTGGGGCATGCCCAGGACAAGGATCAAGCTCTGGGCTCTTGCCCCCCGCCTCCTGATGCTGGAATACTCTGCTAATTTTTCTGAGACATGTTGGAGCATTTCACTCTCTCTCACCTGCTCTGGCCACTATTCTGGGAAGCACTGCCTCTCTTCCAGAAAAGGGGAGAAAACCCCAGACCCTGGTGTTGCTGTGCAGGACCCCCAGGAGAGGCTCAGGTGCTCAAGCAGAAAGGGTGCAGTGCCTCTGATACCACAGAGTAGCCAGGATACCCTCAGAAGCCTCAGGATAGATGATAACACCTCTACGAGACCCACACTGCTCTCAAATAGCAGCAGGTGAGCAGGTGGGATACCTGCTCTAGCATGTCAAATAACATCAGAAATCTCTGCAGGCATCTCCATCCCCCTCTCTCCTGAGTACTGGGGCAGTCGGAGCAAAATTCACTCATCCACAAGCAGACAAGAAGCCACTGTTCAAGTAAGTCCCTGGCCCTGTACACTCTAGTTTAGTATTTATGTCCAAAAGACAGAGATTTTGATGCAACACTTCAGTAAATCTAACGGTTCCTCTGTTAGGGTTCCTCCTAAACCCACAATTTGCTCATCCCCAATATTTGCAGCCCCATTTGCCCTGATGGAGCAACTAGTGTCTATCGCGTCTCTTTGGGGAGTCACGGGTTTCCCGCTATTTGTAAATCCCACTGAAAATACTAAATGCCAATTACACGAGCCAAAAGAACCTCAGCGACAAAGCTGCTGCTGGCAGGGAAAACAGAGATCCTCCATTCCAAGGGAGCAACCGAGAGTGCAGTGAAACTGCTGCTGGGACCCGGCAGAAGGATGCTGTGACCCCGCACTGGAGGGCTGTGAGGCAGCGAAGGGCACACGATATGCAACGCTGCTTGTGAGACCAGCTGGGAATTTTGTCGGTAAAGTCAGAGAGCTTCTGCATGTGACATACAAATGAGCTCTCACTCCTAAACCAAGGCTTGATTAGATATTTTTTCTATTTATTTTTTTTTTCTGAGTGAAGATTTCTTACCTCTGCAGTGTCTCAGGCACAGAGGAGCAGACCTTTCCTTTTTTCTTACTGCTTCGTTCTCTTCTGTTATTTTCTTTTTACGGCGTTGGCGCTGCTGTGAGTTTGGGATCCAGCTCCCAGGAGTCAGGTTTCCTCCTCGCAGGGCACAGGCAGGTCCTTCTCCACCTGCCTCCGCCCCACAGAAGTAGGTGTTGCAGGTGGGGTTCCCGTGCTGAACTGTGCTGGTTCCATGGTATGTACATGTTCTCCGCCGGGGCTGCCCACCACAGCTTATGGTGCATGCCCATGCCTTCTTGTGGGGATACCCCAGGGAGATGGAGGCAGGGAGCTCGGGAGGTATTCCTATTGCAACACCAGCAAGATTTTAGCAGACAGGTTTCAGGAGCAGGTCCTGCAGCACCAGTGCCCATAGAAGGCTTCTTTGCCTTCCCCTGGAAAACCATAAGCAGTGCTCAGGCACTACAGCCAACAGCCCCTTCCTTGGCTTGGCGAAGCCAACTCAGGTGCCAGCACCACGAAAGAAATGAGGCCTGCTCACCTGCTTCACCCTTCTAAATTTCCTGACTAAGTACTACACCGCAGGGAGCATTCATGGCTTAAACCACCACAGTGATTCCAACCTTACCGTGCAGCCAGGTTTTGGTGGCCAGTGAATCTGAGCTACGATAGGTATGTGCTCTTGACTAGAAATGTGTATATCAACCTTTACTACTCAAGTGTGTTGGCATTGATGAAGGCCAGCAAAGATGCTGGGATGGTTTTTGTCTCTGTCTCGTGAAGGTTCCCAAAATCCTTCTCTTTTGAAATACATACATTGAGCTGGCAGCAATGTCACAATAGCGTGTAACTCTCATGATGATTCTCATGCTTCTGAGCATCAGGAAGATATTTTCTACCAGCCAACATGTGTTATTTCACAGCCTTATTTTACATCTTCTTCTTAATAATATCTAATATTCAGCTACAGCCATTATTGGCATCTGCTGAACAAGATGCACGATCTAGGCTGCCAGATCCCTACCTTTATGTTTCCATTGTAAAAACTCAGACCGCGTGCATGCAATCTCAGGAGGGTGCAGATGTTCCAGCATTCCAGCTTCCCAGCACAGAAGGGAAAAAATGACCAAAATAGCAGTGAAATTCTCAGCCACAGAGATGTATTTTCAGGGCCAGATGTTTGGGATTGAACAAAGGGATACTATGTCTGTTACATTTTTTTAACCACCTTGTGATATTTTAGTTATTTGCCAGGTAAACGCAAAGACTGGTCAGAGTGAAGCATGAATGGAAGTGTCTACATGTGTGAAAGCTCCAGGAGAAACAAAAGAGTGAGGATGAGAAGAAAGGTCTCCATGACCAAAGACATGATGGAGAGCCATCATATGGGTAAACACTGAGGACAGTGCTGTTTGCTGCAGGAGCCAGAGGCTGGGCTCCAAGAAACTGTTGGCTCCTGAAATTTACGAAAGCTCAATCAAGAAACCAGTTCATCATCACCAGACCTAAGAAACTGGACAAGAACTCAATACCTGGCTTTCCTCATCCTCCATATCACTGAAGTCATCCTGGTGGGAGGGCTGGCCACACACAGCAATGGCTCTCATGGAAAGGAATAAAAAAATCTAGGAGACAATGAGTGTGAGTGACTGAAAACAGTTTATATTGACTTTGTTATCCCTTTCCCTTCCTACATGGTCATTCACTGAATTTTTTTAATAATAATTTCCCACAAAACGATATAACTTACACCACCAGCTCTGAGAAACAAACACCTTGCGAGCAATGGGATGAGCTTTACATCCAGAAGCACCTATTACTCCCTAGGCACTGATCCTGAGTCTGCCCTGGAGGTACACACTGAGATCCTGACTTGGGAAGAGTTTCCAGTCAGGTAATTACAAGTCACACCTTCCCCAGCAATGGCTAAAGTCCAGATAAAGACACCGGGGTTTTGTACCAAGGTCTACTAGCTTGTAACAGTGGTCTCTGCTGCATCTAACCACATATGGTGGCCACATTCACAGCTCAGCAGCTGTGCTGGGGAGTGGGCAGTCACTGCTCTGCTCCAAAATTCCCTTCCTCTTCTGCAGGAAAACCTTTTAAAAACAAAGCACTCTGGAACACCTCTGCATTTTTAAATAAGTCTTAAAAACAAACCAGGTGAAAGCCAGGGCTCTCCTCAAAGTGTATAAGAACAACCCTGCCTCTCAGCAGTATTTTGTCTGAATGCTCCCTGATTATAAGTGGGCTTGGTCCTCGTGTGGAGTGGGGAAGTGCCGTCCCCATATCTCAGAAGCACAAGTGAGCCACAGGCTCTGCTGCACTATTCAGTTGCACTCAGCAAGGGAGAGCTGAATACAGAATTAAGCCAAATGCTTGCATGGCTCTTTGGTACAATAAACAACAGACCATCTTGTCACCTGCAGTATTCACAGGATAACTTGTTTTTCTTGCTTAAAACATAAACCTCAGACATAAAAGCAAAATACCAAGAAGCTTTAAAAGGAACAGATATTCCGTTTCAGCTAATGACCTTCTCAGTTACACTGCAATCATGTGGAAAGGCACAATAAAGATAAAATATGTGTTTGTGCAGAAAATCAGCCTGCTGTTTCATAAAGCAAATTGTTTTCTCTGCGCTTGGTAATGCGTCAAACTAGTTTGGGCTTTCTTGCTTCAAGACAGCTTTTCTCCTGAATGGGAACAAATGAAATAGGCCTGAAGGAAGAAACAAAAGTGACATGCATATGTTGAGCAACTGTGACACCAGCTGCATTAATGTCCATGTATTTTTTGTCTGTACCTTAGGTTACCCATGCTCGAAGTACTGGTGGCACGAGGACGTGCCTTGGTCATATACACACTCCTGTGCCCACCTCCTCTCAGCTCCAGCTGCTGCTTAAAAACCAAGCTGTTGTTAAAAGGGAAAAAGGCTCCCGACTGTTGGTAACTGATGTACAACACCAGCATGGCTTCTTGACATCACAAGGGAAAAAACAGAACAACTGCTTTGCCTGGAGCTGTATTTTCTTGCCGGTCACTGTAGCAGGAAGGTGGCTTTCAAGCCTGACCACTGCAGATCATGGCTCATGGTGACTGTTCCACCATGTGTCCTGCTGGGAGCACTCCCAGGTGGGTTTCCTTGGTGGAGCTGGATACCAGGGGTGCAAGGTTTGAAAATGGGGCTTGTTTGGTCACACTGCATGGCAAGGAGCACTGTCGCCTCCAAATCCATTGGTGTGTTGTGTTGGCATTTTACATCCTCCATGATTTAAAAAAAAAAAAAAAAAAGTCTGTTATGATTAACACTATTCCTTTTGAAAGATTAGTAATTCATGAATATTTAGGAAAGATCACAGTACATAAATACTTCAAATTCATCTCAACTGTTTTGATTCCTCTCTTCTTTCTGCTCATTAGGTATTAGCATTTCTACACAGTCTGTTTTAACAACCCATCTTGAAAAATACAGCACAGGGGGAGTCATCTTAAGTCTCCAGTGAGAAAGAAGTCAATAGAGAGAAATAAATTGGCTGCCAATGTGGAAACTGGAGCACTCTTTTATTTACACAGCTCAAAACTAACACTTTTGTTAAGTGATGACGTGTGCTAATGTCTATAATCCAGTGCTGTCAAGCCCTGGAGCAAATCAGATAAAAAGAGGGTTGTTGTAGTAAAGCATGTAGAAAATTGCAAGCCTACAATATGATCTGTCTTTGGGCTGGCTTGCATTGTGTGCTAAATGAAGGGCTGCAATCTTATAAGGGACCTAATCATTGTCATATGATCAACCACAGCTTAAAACAACAGCTGAAACATATTTTCCTCGGGAAGAAATATACCACAAAGACAGGGCAGTAAATGGAGCAAAACACACCCAGTTGATTGTTAATAACCAATTTAATTCAAAAGCTACATCTCCTCTTTTCAACCAAGCAGTAGGCAGCGCTGACCCAATCAAATGCTGAGGACCAGGTACTTGGCAAAGACATCAGTGGAGCTACTCATCCAAGGGTCCAGTCAGCCTGGCTGATGTAGTTCAGCTCTCAGCTGATACAGCAGTATATGTGAATGCAGCTGGAACATTTTCATCTACAGCTGCTCTTCTTTCAAAGTCCACATCCCATTCTGTTTCATCCCATATACCCTACTTTGTTGGACCACAAGAAAACAGAGCCTGGTCTGAGAAGCAAAGCGGCGATGCACTGGTTTCACTCTTCTGAGGTGCCATCAATGATGTGCTTGAAGGAGAACGGAGAAAATTTGTACCCGGCTCCCACATAGAACTTGTTCTGGAACTCCACCCTGGAGAGAAGCAGAGAGGGCCATCAATGCTGCCTGCAGGCAGGACCTACAGCCAGCCAAGAGGCTGAAATGTGGCACCCAAGAGAAAAGGGAGTCTGTGAGAATTGGTGGCTTCTCAGCCAGGACTGTAAGATCCTTCTGGAGCCTGCAGTGAGGCACAAGGAGCCCAGGAAGTGACCTGGCACACATCAGCTTTAACTTTCCATCAGTCAGCCTGGGAACACTCCTTGTGAGGCCAGTCGGCAGGAGCTTGCCCACTAAACTGCTTCTAGAAGCTCTGAGAGCTGAGATAACCGCCTGCTGGCTGCACACTCTGGGGTAGACAGGTCCTCCTCCCTGCACAATGATAAGCAACTGCACCACAGTTTGCCTTGGCAGCATTTGTGGTGGGACATTACATGGTGAAAAAGGTCACAACGACTGACTCAGGATTTCAGTACGTTTTACATCCCTGGTTGAACTCCTGCTGGTGTAGGTAGTCCCCAGAATTCTTGTTTAATGGTAACCCTGTATAGGATACACAAGAAGTGGTGTGGCTGTGGTGCCTTCAGGTGAAGCATGAAGGTCAAGATGGCCTTGGTGGCTCTGTGTGTTTACTGGGGCAGAAATTCATGTTGCCATTTGCCACACATGCCCACAGCCACGGCTGGCTCAGGAGGACAGCCAGGTTGCTCCAGCGAGCAGCTCAGAGATGGGGCAGGCAGCTTGGACTTCCCTTTGGAGGAGTCTCCCTTGCTTCCTTTGCCAAGGTGGGCAGATGTCCTAGTGCATAGGTACTAGTGCAGCATGTCTAATGCCAGCTTGTGTGGCCACCTGTTTCCACAGCCTGATGCCTCCCAGAGACTGCTCTGGGAAAAGCTCCGAAAGACCACGCTACCTACCAGTGCAGACGCAAGGCGTGCAGAAAGGCTGAGAGCCCCTCCATGACAAGCAGGATGGCTACTGTCAGCACTGCAAATGCCGCGAAGATGATGAAGATGACGATGAGGCCTGCCCAGCCGCTGCTGTTGAACCCGTTGTGCATCACCATGGTCCAAAGGACCTCTGACAGTTCTGCGAAAGGTAATAAAGGGAAAACAGTTCTGAGCAACAGCTGTGGACAGACACCGCGCATAGTCTGGCAGCTCACCCCTTTCTCCCAGTTAGATGAACTGGCCTAGGATAAAAAGGACATGGCAGTAACCATGTACCTGAGAGTAAAATGTACGTGACAGTAATCACGCCTCTCCATGATGACTGGGGAAGGAAAGTGGATGCAGACTGTTTCCCATTGCTCCTTTTCACTTTGTTAGAAGTGGCTGGTGCTGTTTTGGCTTAGCTTTGCAGCACAAGTCCATGAAGTACCAAGATTGTTGTTACCCTGGCGTGATACAGTCATCAGTTTAATTTGCACCTCTTTAACATGGCAGATGGGCAGAATCTGGAGCCTTCTAGGACTGCCTGCTGCTAAATCTCATTGAACATGATCGATTGACATAGTCAATACATGTGTAGATTAGTTTAGCTAATTTAGCTGTACTGATTGATGCTAGCTAAGACCCACAGGAGACATGTGATTCCCATTTGTTCTTTCAAACCACTTCTCTTAGGGTGTCATGGAGAAGCTGTGGTGGGGGAAAAAAGTCAACTGGTTGGTCTTACCCAAGGAAGGCTATACTAGTGTTTAGGTTACTTGCATGCTCTTAAAGAATTTTTTTCCTGCACAGGTTTATATCAACTTTCACATCATTGGTCTAAATCTGACATGTCCATCTGACAGGTCAATAATATTTGCCTAACTTAACTACCCCAGTCACACGGCATAGAGTAAGGAGTGAGCAATTTTCCTCTTGTGATACAAACAAAGCAAGGACTTAGCCCAGCTCCAGATGCTCCAGCTCCCAGTTCAGCTTTCCATTTTGCCAGTCACTGGTCCTTGAGCCATGTGGAGATTCAATGATCTGTTACTTTAGGTGGCAACAGATGCAAGAGATCCCTTGAAACTGTTGCCCTCAGGAAAAATATTCCTGTCAATGCCAGTTTGTGAGGCTGCAAAGGAATACGGTGGTTTTCCAGGCAGAATTCTGACATAACAAATAGGACTGCATTTCACTAAGCTTTTTAGTTGGTTTATTTTACTTTATTTAGATACTTGTCCTCTATGTAAAGCTAACATGTATTAGCTTCCACTCAACTCCTACTAAGCTCATTTCTGTGCCAGGAAGTACAGCTAACCCCTGTCAATCTCTGACCTGTCACCCCTACCCCCCGCCCCCTTTTGTTTTCCTTCTTTTGTGTGTACAACTCTTTAGGGCAGGCACAACTCCTAGCCAGAGGCAGTACAGCAATATTAATAAAAAAAACATTTCAGAAAAATTAGAGTGGTTGAAAATCTGAAGTTCCAGCCTGAGGCAATTTCTAGTATTTGAGCATTTGTTTTTATCTTAAATCAAGACAAAAGACATTGAAATGCTGTACATTTCTCGTGGAATGTGAGGTTCCACTAAATGTTGCTGTGGAAAAATCCCAGTGAAAATGACAAATGCCAGGAGTTCTTGAACCAAAACTTTTCTTTCTAGTTTGCTGAACCAAATAAAAATTACCGTTTCAAGTCATTTTGACATTCATCTGCACAGCCTAAGGCAGGCAAGTGCCTCTTGGGAAATGAAGCTATGGTTTCCATACTGCTTTTACCTCTATGGACTGGACCACCCATTTAGACTGCACTTCCCACCATGCCACACCCCCTGAGGACTATTCCAGAGAGGTGGCTACAGAGCAGCATGGGAAAGGGGCCCCAGCCAGTAAGTGCAGTCAGGAGCTGCCTGATGTGTAGCTGTCAGAGATCACCACTGAAAACTGAGGTGGCCACCACGAAATGCTTGGATTGATCTGACCTGAAGGAAAATATCTCGAGACACAAATGTCCACAAAGAGAACTTTGATTTCATGGAGAAATTCCCAGCAATAACCAAACACCAGCAGAAGCAGTGATCAGCATGAAATTGCTGATGAGGTAACTAACAGGTAGGCAATCACTCACGTGCATGGGCTAAGCTCAGTGCCCAGAGACGCAAGTAGGATGCTGTGTTGGAGATGCAGCCAAGGCAGTATTCAATGGTATGGATAGCTTGGTGGACAAATGTGTCTCCAAAATTGAACTGAAATGACATAAAACCAAACACATTTTATTACTTCTTAGTTCAGGACTTTGTGGTTCACAGAGCAACACTCCACCAAAGACTCTTCATGTTCCTCCCTTTTCCTTAATATGTCCTGAGCAACACACAGAGAGTTCCCAGATAAAAAGACTGCTTTGAAAAGTGTCAAGTCTCTACGATCTTCCCATACATTCTCCCCAGAGAAATAAACTTCCAGCAAAAAGCAAATGTTTGGGAACCAGCTCATATTCCAGTCTTACAATTTCAAATCTGGAATAAGATGGCAATCCAATTGCCATCAATCTTTGTGATTTCTTGTAGAGACAGAAATTCTTATATAAAATAGGGCTTTTCACACTATCTGCCTATTAGCATACATGTTTTGGGAGACATCACTGAATAAGCACATCTTCTAAGACTGGGAAGGTTCCCTGTAACTGAGAACAGTCAGCCATATCTGCAGTCAATATTGTTCGTACTCCCAACTGCTACAAACACTTTTGTCACTTATTTAGCTGTGTTTCTACATAGTGCAGAAGCCCTTGACAATATCTTCCAAAGGAAGATGGCCCTAGCCAACACTGCGTGCTGACAACTTTTCAATGCTCTTTTGCAATTTAAAGAAAGGAAAACTCACTGACTCTTGGGGAAGGCGTGACCTTCTCTGGGTGCAATGTGGAAGTGAAACCCCCACCCTGGGGAAACAAAAGCTTGAGGTTTGTAAAAGCTTGAGGTTTGCAAGAATGCCCGCCCTCACCAGGTAAAACTAAAGGAAAAATTTAGAGCAATTCATTCTATTAAAATTCAAAGCTTACTCTGTTGGGAAACACAAACTGTTGCAACAGTGTGTCTTGGTATCTTGGTAAAAAGGAGGGCTGGTAACTCTGCAAAAGCCTTCCCCTTTACTTTGTGTCTTCTACTATTTTATCTGAAATTAAAATTTTTCTGCCTACATTTTCTTACCTCTTCATCATCATCCTCATGTCCTCCATGGCCACCACTGTGGTCTCCCTGGGAAGCTTTCTTGGAGTGATTGGTCTCCGGGACATCTACCTCATTTTCATCTCCAGGGGTTCCTGAGATGGCTTGAGATCGAAGCTTTCAAAAACAAAATATAATATGTCTTTTGTGTCATGCTACAGGTTGATAAGAAAATGAAGCAGACCGCGGCATAGAACTCCATCAATAACCTCCTGATGAGTAACATATGAAGGACTATATCACAAACATGAGGACAATTTCAACAATTGACTGTCATAATGGACCACAGAAACTGAGTACTTCTGCTGAATGGCTAATAATACTTAAAGATTTTCTGTCCTAGAGCATTTTCCAGTGATTCTAACTAATTTGGAGCTAGTTTCTTGTCTCACAATGCATCTTTTATACCCACCATAAGAAGATCCATCACTTTTGCCAAATGAGAAAACTGAGGCACATTAAAACTGATGATCTCAATTAGATGGGTGCAAATCAAAGGAATTAGCATCAAGTGAAAGGGAAATGGAGCCTGAAAGGATCAGGTGACTTGAGGAAGGTCACACTGTTCCTGGGATACAGACAGAAATACAATTCAGTTCTCTTGATTCATTTTAAATTGACAAAAATCTCATGACAACCATGTTCTCTCCATAATTATTCTTCACAGAGCTTTTCTAGAGGCCTGAACCACCTATCTGAACCTCACTCCAGAAATGACAGCATAGCATAAAAATAGCCCTACATTATATGCCTATAACAGTCCTATTATGGAGCATAACTAAACATGGACCTCACAGCTTCTGTCAGGTTCTGTCCTGTCACTCTTTATAGCTTCCAGCTTGCCCTTCTAGGGCAAGGTTTCATGATAACATATTGTTTCCTATTGCAGCAGTAATCATTGTTACACCCGCTTTGTCTTTGTCTTACCTGAATGTCAGCATAGAGAACAGGCTTTGTTGCAAACATATAAATCTGGGTAAATGTAAGGTGTGATCAGACAGCTAACATATGAAAATTAGGAATGGAAATACAGGAGCATAATAGGAGGTGGGGAAAAGCTGTCAGATGTTGCCAGCATAAAAGCCAGAGACGGAGTCAGCCATGTCAAGATTTCATCCAAATCCCAGAAGAATGACAAAATAAGAAATTACAGCACAGAGGTAGGGCTGCAAAGGTCTCCCAGGGATCTCGTTTTCAGTTATAGGTCAGAAGTGACTGGGTTGGAAAAGGTCACGCAGCGCAACCAACATGTCTTTCTTCAAATGGAAACATCTGTGCCCTATAAAAGGTACTCCAGGCACTAACTCCAACTATAAAGAGAAGTAAATCCTGACAGACAAGTAAAGTCCTGTTAGTGTAATAAAGGACAGAATTAATGAACAACTGGGAAATTGCAGCTGCTGCTGTTACGTGCTGAAGAGCTGGGCAAACCACAGAGCCCATGGAGGGCTCCATTAACGTGAAAGCAATCACTTAGGGAAGAAAGCACTGCTAGAAAGCAGGCAACAGCTTTTAAACCAAGCCTCTCCTACAAGCAGTGTTCTCTCTAAGGCCAGGAGTATCGCAGGTGCCTCATTCCTACACAGCAGCCAACCACTGGTTAGTGGTGGTTGTGGACTGAGAACTGAGGTCTTTGTCCTCTGTTGGCTTTACAGGAACTGAAGTCTTTCTAAACCTTCTCTGGTTTGGATATGACACTGGAAAGAGCTCAGCGTCAGCCTAACTCCTCTCCCAACATATAGGGTATGGTCTTGTGAGCAAAGCTCCTGCTTCCCGTCCAGATGGCTCAGCCAAATGTCCATACACATGCTCTCGGCGCATGTGCCGTAAAGCACAGCTTGAAATCACCGGAGAAACTCTGAGATCAGAGAAAGGCAGAATTAGATCACAGCAAGAAGTCTTGGGGGGTCTGTCTCCTCAGCTTTGCCTTTGCTGTAGTGAATCCTCCTTGCCTGATCCACATCCCTTACCATGCGCTGTGTTTTCTGGTGGTTGGCTCGGAGGATGAAAGGTTTAATTAGGAGCATCCAGGGAACTGCAATCAGAGCAAATATGACCAAAAAACTCTGCACTTCTTTCTAAAAGAAAAAAACATCAAGAAGAGCAAAAAGTTACTTTACTTCCTTTAGTCATCTACATTTATGGTTAGAAACCCGATTCTATAAAATTATATATTTTTATACAACAGATACATTCCCTGTATCGGTTCAGTCTCCTCTGCTGCAATGACATGAAAATAAATGTGTACTGCTTAAGGTTCCAGAAAACATTGTGAGCTAGAGATGGTTGGAAACTTGGAAATTAAAGGCTTTCATGTTGGACAGGGTTAATTTGGCAAAACCCAATGTTACTGCCTCAGCCTGGCTCTCCAGTGTCCCAAGTGAAAGGCTGAACTGCTGGGTGAGCCAGTCTGCCTTGCTTTGATCAAAGAAGAAATGCCACAGTAAGATCCAAGTCACTCAAGTCTTCTGGAAATCAGGGAATCCAGGATTTGCTCTATGTTTGCAATTCCAGGAGGGAATTGAATCCCAGTAGCTTAGGTTTGATAACACATTGCCCCCACAATATAAGGTGTTCTGTTGCAGTATGTCACCTATACTACTGTGCTAACGTAACTTTTGGTACTTCAAGAAAAACAAACAAACAGAAAAAAAAAAAAAACCAACCAAAGAAACCCCCAAACTACAAGTTTTGTGTTTTTTTTTAAAGCTGGCTCAGATCTCTGATCATCTTATGGTTAGTCCATACAATCTTTGCATTCAGACTACGCAGATGGATGGCACAGACAATTACTGGTGGGGTAAGGGAAAAGGAATATGATTAAAAAATGACCGGCTTGGAAACGTTTTGGGTTGTTACAAAGCAAAATGTTATCCAATGACTTTTTGAAGGCTGGGAAAACTGTGCTTTCACAAACTGCCCTGCAGCCTTCATGCAGTTATTTGGAACTGATCAGGGTTCTCTACTAAATCTGTCTCACCAGCAGCCCTAAAACTGAGCTCATGTTGAAGTGCCAGAGTGTGCAACTGTATAGACGTAGATGCATACATGTGGTTAGAGGCAGCGTTTGCTTGCAGGGTCTTCACTGATGATGCAGATGTAAAATCAAGAAAGAAAAAACATAATCCATGTTCTGAGCAAATAAATAGAGATGACTTTGAAAGAAGTTTTCTCTTAGGGGAGATCTTTTTGCCTTTTTTTTTTTCCAAGTGAACTCCCCAAAGGAGATATTTCTGACAAAACCTGCCAGAAAATCCTCTAGCTACATCTATTTTTTAGCAGAAAATATAAAGTTTTCAAGTTTTCCAATGAAGAAATGAATTATCAAGGAAAGGAGAGGCTTGCTTTGTCTCTAGCATCATGCCAAGACTTCAGAACACGCATCTGCCATACTCAGTTTTGTATCTCTAATCACCCTTCTTTCCCCCCGCCCCCCCCCCCCCCAAAACTATCTTAAATTGCATCACCATTCTTGTAAGGACGCTAAAAATGAGGTTCTCTCTGCATCACTGATTGGTAGCTTCTCTGTCCTACATCTCTACAAGGCCAACATGACTACCAGAAGAACAAACTTCTTTTATGTGACTGACGCTTGTGATTGAGCCTCTGACCCTGTTTCCCACCTTTATGCCCACTCCCCACAACACCTTCTGCAAATTCAAAACCAGCTACAGGGAATTCAAGATGCTTGATCCATACCTGATGTAGATATAATGGAGCATTTGAAGTGTCACTGTAATTGAACAGAAACATATTGATGAAGTGGATGAGGATGCTTGGTGCACTCTGGGATGAGTGGACATCAAAATGACACCATTTGAAAATAATCATGAAGACCAGGTAGCCAAAAAGGGAGATAATAAAAATCATCTCTGGAATGAACTGAAGGATAATGTTTATGTATTTCTTGAAGTAGCTGGAAAGAATCAGAAAAGATAACTGAAATTAATACAGTAGGTATTAGACAGAAAG
>JAHREE010000193.1:2821392-2856933 GCA_033628505.1 Tringa tobata
CCCAAGTTTTTTGCTTTGGCAAAAGAACAGTTAACTGAGAAAACACCCACGCTACCCCCGTTTCCCAGCAATATCGCACCGCGTTAAAAACCCACCGGGTTTGGGGCAGGGCAAACCCCGGTGCTGTAAGTTGCTGGGGGGAAGGTGTTACTTGGGTTTACCTCTCGGCCAGCGCTCTCCTTTCCAGCAGACCCTCTCTCTCCGTGGGGAAGGGGCGAGTTTCTCCCCTCGGCGGTCCGGCGGTCCCGTCAGGCGAGGAGGGCAGGGCTGTGCTTTGCCATGGCTGCGGGCACCGCGCCGGGCGAGGAGGGCCAACAGTCCTGCCTCTCACCGGGCACGGCAAAACCTTTTCTTTTAAGGTCAGAACTGGCGCGGGCCAGAGAAGGGAAACCCTTTTCCGTCCTGAAACAAGCCCCTGGGTGGTTTGGACCCAGCGCTTTCTGGCTCGGTCACAACCTCGGCGTCAGGTCTGTGACAGGCGCGAGCCGTGTTGTGGCAGCACCACGGCTTGTTGAGACCAATAACAGGTGGGGCATGCCGGCTCACACCACCCCGGCCACCCGAAAACGAGTGAGAACCTTTGAAACCTGCCGTACCCGGAAAGCTGCAAACCCCTAACACCTCGTTTGCGAGCCCTGGATGGAGGACCAGTCGCCGGAGAGGTGGAAAACTTCTGCGCCGTTTCTCGCCGGTTTTTCCTCACCGGAGGCAGCCGGGGAAAGGACAGGGAAACAATGGGAGATTAATGATTTTCCTGCAGCCAGGGGAGAGGGCAGAGCTATACAGCAAAGAGAGGGCTGGGAGGGCAAGGGCTCGCTCAGCGGCGCTGCGCTAGCCTGGGGTAGTGCAGAGACACGGGAACCTGATTCACACCCCTTGAAATAACAAATGCTGGGGGGGAGGAAAGTGGCTTTATAGACTTTCTCCCACTTCAGCTGCTAAAGCAAAGGCTCCAGAGAGAAATTTGGCTCCTCCTAAAACCAAAGGCTTAGCTCCCACTGAGGTCAGAGCAGGCAGCGTTTCATCCTGGGAAATAAGGCTGGCTGGGCCACCATTAAATCTAGCATCGAGAAGAAGTGTTAGCTCAGAAGAAGAGCTAATGAAAATGCACAGCTGTATGTAAATTGTAAAGCACCCCCTAAAGAAACGCTTTCTCAGGCCTGTTTTTTGGGAGGTACCCAGTAGAGTATAACTTGCCCAAGGGAACAACACCGAAAGGTGAGTAACAGGAGAGTTTCCCAGCACAGAGTTTTTCTATTTAAAACCAACAAAGATCGGGCCCACGTCCCAGGGAGCAGAGCACCTCTTTTATGAGGAAAGGTTGAAAGACCTGGGTCTGTTTAGCCTGGAGAAGAGAAGACCGAGAGGGGATCTTACCAATAAATATCTAAAGGGCGGGTGTCAGGAGGATGGGGCCAGACTCTTCTCAGGGGTGCCTGGTGACGGGACAAGGGACAACTGGCACAAGCTGGAACACAAGAAGTTAAAATCTAAACATGAGGAAAAACTTCTTTACTTTGAGGGTGACAGAGCACTGGAACAGGCTTCCCAGAGAGGTGCTGGAGTCTCCTTCTCTGGGAAGACTCAAAACCCACCAGAACACGTTGCTGTCCAACCTGCTCTAGGTGAACCTGCTTTGGCAGGGGGGTTGGACTAGATCATCTCTGAAGGTCCCTTCCAACCCCTACAATTCTGTGATTTGCCATGTCAGCTACTGCGAGAAGACTCCCGGCGTCTTCTGAAATCCAGCTGCCTCAAGCCAAAAAAGAGGTACTAAAAATTATAAGGCATTTCTGCTAGGTGGGCCTAAAACATCCATTTTGCCCAGCTGAGCTGGCTGCGGGGCTCCCTGGCCTCCCACCCGCTCTTGCTCCACTGTCTCCTCCCACACCAGCCACCACCGTGGGCCAGCTCTGCTTTGTCCATCAGTGCTACCAGGGAAAAGGAGCAAAGGCTGATGAAATTCAGCCCTTTCTGTTGGGAAATGGGAACTCCTCTCGGTAAGGCAGAAGCAAAGTGGCTGTTGCCAACCGCCTGTCAGGCTGCAAAAGCAGCACGTCCCCCATGCAGGGCTGAGAAGAACCTGGTGTGGGAAAGGAAGGGCATTCCCTCCCAGCCCCTGCTATAGTGCTTCAATAACAGGAGTCATCCTTCAGTTCTCCATCAAGATATATTGACACAACAAAATAAAACAGCTTCTCAGGCTACACCCCCACCTCTGAACCCACAGCACATCTCTCCCCCGCCAAAGCTGCTGTGTTCATTTGACGATCCCGGGATTTGCTTCTGGATTGCACCTACGCTGCTCTTACTCAGTCCCGTGGTTACGCTCAGCTACTCCCCTTCGAGCTGTCAGGGTGGGGGGGAGCAGAAGGGCCCCCCAATGCACACTTCATCACCAAAGCAAGCCGGGCTGTGCCGGCCACCCCATCCCATCAGCCAAGGAGGGAGCCAACACGGAGAGCAGGGATAAAGCCATCTCCCTTGCCTTTCCCTCCCCCCTTCCCGGGCAGATGAGAGAAGCAGGAGGCATATCCTATTTCATGCCTCTGGCATGTGGAAGTCAGAGCATTATTTTGTAATAATCTTATTATTAAAGACCAGATGATGATGGCTGGCGACGAGGCGCCGTTCGGAGAAGCCCCATCAGTGGGTTCATTGTTGGTGCCGGCAGCTCTGCCCGGGCGAGATGAAGGCAGCCTTTCTCAGGCAGCCCCGCGCCGCCCAGGCCAGCTGGTCTCAGGGTCCCTCAGTGGGGTCTCCAGAGGGACAGCGTAGGGTCACAGCAGGGCCACAGGCTCAACATTTGTCTAATAGCAACCCCAGCCTGGACTGGAAAACACAAAGGGCACGGTTGTGGAGTTACTCGAAGTGCCAGAGCTGCTTTTCGCATAGTGCGACAGAAAGCAGATCCCTTTTCCCTTTTATTTCACTTAAAGAACAAAGCCTTTGTGGTTTTGATTTTTTTTTTCCCCTCTGTTTGCCCAGTTTTAAAAAATCAAATCCCCTGTTCTCAGGTAGCTTTATCTTAGATGGCTATTTTTCACATCAATGAAGATACCAAACAAAATGGGCCCCTCCCTGATAGATGTAGTATTGGCATCAGGCTTACAGTTTTGATCTTTTAAAAGCCATTTTGAGGGCTTTATAAAGGTCCTTAAGCTTTTTTGAGCTTTATGGAGGCCACCTGGGAGGGAGCTCACCCTGTAATACAAAGACAGTGGGTTGCTAACAGACAGACCTGCCTTCCCAAGAGACGTTGTTTCTGGAGCTGCAGTTGGACATTTTGCCACCCACCAACCAAGGCCAGGAGAGAGATAGATCTACTCCTGTGGTCTCACCGATAACACAGACCACCCAGCATCCTCCTTGGCATTTAGGGCCATGACCTCAAAGGCTGCACTCTAATCATCAACTTAAGAGTGCAGGGGGGTCCCAAATATGCAACCCCTCCAGCCGGGCAGTCATCACTTTCAGCAGCATGGGGAAGTTTCATCCAGCTGTAGATGGCTCTGGGTTCAGCATCTCAGCCATAATCACTCCATCCTTAGCTCCAGCGTGCAGAAGGTTTTGTGTGGCTACACGTGATGTTAATGCACGAGCTCTCTTTCACCAGAGCTCCTGCCTGTTGCGGCAGCTAAGCAGAGTAGCACCTGAGGTACACTGAAACAAGAGTAAGGGTGTAGTTAAACTCACCTCAAGGGTCATACAACAAAAAAGGGATTTGTCCTCTTATCACTGATACGCCCAGAGATGGTGTACCTGCTCTGCTGTGCTCTCGTGGGTTGTGTGTTTTGTCCCGAGTTAAGTACCGTGCTACAGCCCAATTAGCATCACGCTGGTCACTGCTGGGATGGCTTTCATTTGGAATTTAAAATGTAAACATGTTGCCTATGTAAACAGAAAACATGTGTATATATAGACAGAGTGAGTGTGCACGCATGTGATAAAGGTAATAATTTTCTGAAAGTCACACCTGGTGGTGATGTGTCAAGGGTAATACCTTGGTCATCAGAGAACTTTAACTGTGAAGCTCGCTCTCTGTGCCACCAAACATACCCAACGATAGGTACTGCCTCCTTCATCATCGTCAGGAAAAGCTGACCAGCCGCATTACTTGCTGTGGAAGAGGCTCCAAGGAGCAGGGTGGGGAAGCACCTAATTTTAGAGTAAACGGGGTGGAAACGGGAGCTGGAGGAAGGGAAGCCCCCGTCTCTGCTGGTGCTGCCTCATGTGCCAGGGCACCCCCGTGGAGACAGACCTTCATGCAATGCGTAGAAACCAGGCTAAGGGGAAGGCTTTGGAGAGCCTTATCGCTCTTTGGGCAGTCACAGCACTGAAAACGTGAATGTGTTACATAGAAGAAATGAAACAAATCCAAATCTGTGTCAGGAGATGATTTTATAGGGCTCCCATTGTGTCTGAACTTATCAAGCAAAGCCTTCATTTCCAATCCGATCCAAAAATCACTGAAGCCAAACGCAGCCTGTTCACTGCTTCAGGAGACTTTGGAGTGAGGCCTTTCTGAACCACGGAGGGAAACCATTTTGGAAAGGAAAAGAAATACATTATGTTAATTGTGCAAAACATTTTCAGCAACCCTTAGAAATGGGCACATTTACCTGCAAGCTGACAAAGAGCGTTTAGGTATTAGTTAAAATTCAAAAGAGATTTCATTGCAAATCGAATCATTCATGCAGTAGCAAAGCGGTTTTGTCTTTTCATTTCCCCTCAAACATTTTGTGCTACCCAGACCACTTGTGTACTCATTTTTCCAAAATTAACGGCCAGGTCAACTTTCAGCAGGAATCACGGGTGAGAAATTCAGGAGGGAGGGGTGAAGCTGGAGGACGGAAAGTGGAAGGCCTTTCCCCAGTAAAGAGTTGGGTTTTAGTTTTGATGTAACAGAACACTCACAAAAAACCCACAAATTAAAGACAACTAGCATGAAAGGACTTAGACACTGAAATGAGGCAGAAACGAAGATTACCCTACGGACTCATTTCAAGTAGCTCTGAGCAGTTGGAACTTTTTTACAGCATCTCTCCTGCCATGATTCATGTTTACCAAGGCCACAAGCCATGGCCACTGGGGTCACATACCCAGCCTGGCTGCCACCGAGCATGAGTCACCTTGTGCCACCCCTTGGGTGGCGACCAAAGGATGGGGCCACAGGCACCACCCCAGCAGCAGGAGGTGGCTGCCACAGACCAACTGGCACAGCCCGAACTCCACCAGCCCCAGCAACCTGTTGACATGAAAACAGGGAGATGGTGTGGGTAAACACGCCTGCTCCAGCTGGTTTGGGGTGCCCTTTCTCCAGGGGAAAAGCCTGGCTGCCTGTGTCTGGCTGCGTGGTGGAATTATTTGCAGCTGGAGGGAAGCAGAGTGTTTTCGGTGGCGGAGGGTGGACAGTGGGGACAACAAGTGGGTTCACCCCATAGAAACACTAGGCAGGGCTAAGCCTGTGCAGGTTTTGCTCTCGAGCTTTCTCTGAAACAAAGGGAGACCAAACCTACCTCAGATCTTTGCACAGCAGCACCCTGTTGTATGCAGCTCACCCCTGAGCTGAACTGATCTCAACCCATAACCCAACACAGGTCCTTCAGCAAAGGACCTTCTGTTACTGTAGAAGAGCCATTGGTAGCCTACATGAAGCAACCCGTTTCACCCATTTCTCAGTGGAAATGTGCCCGTAGCCTGTGTTAACTCAATGGCTACTGTATCAGTGTGGTCAAAGACTGATTTTTTAGGCTTCCACACAGTCCTTCCAAAAATTCATGACTTCTGGGTAGTTTGATTTTTTTTGGGGTGGGGGGAGGAAAGGAGGGAGGTTCAAGCCAACAAACATGCAAAATCAAAGCCAAACAGGGAGACAAATTCTCTACCCTGATCCTCTGCTCCTTTCCAACTCTATGAGACCATCTTCACAGCACCAGAAGGAGACTCTTAAAACAGAAGTTGGCTGAGACACCGCGGGGATCAGCTGGCCCTGAAGGGCTTTCCTCTCTGCAGCTGCCAGCAGATCCTGGGGAGAAACCTTCAGGCTTGACCTTCAGAGCTCTCTACCTTCCTCAGCACTGGTATCCACCTCCTGCTGGAGCTGTTTTGGTCAGAATCCTTCTGTTACTTCACCCTGTTGTGGCAGGAAAGTTCAAGGTGTCCTGGCAGCAGGGAGCTCCTTTGCTCCACCCTCTGCCCTGCACACCGGCTCTCCGAGCTTATCGAGGATTTGCTGGAACGGAGCTGCCAGCGACGGTGACCCGATCCGTGTGGCCACCCAGGTGGGAGCTGGACCCCCAGCATGAAGCACTTCTCCAGCAAGCCCTGGGCTGCCTTCGCTCTGCTCTTCTTCACCACCACGCTCCGGTACTCCTGCTCAGCAGGTATTTCTCTTCTCTTACGCTCCAGTTTCTACACCCTGCCTTTTCCCTCACTCCCCTCAACCCTAAATATATTGCCCGCTGGCAGTAATTTGTTCTTTAAAAACAAGGTGGGCTCCCTTGTCTCATCTAAAAAGCGTAAAGAGCTGCAATTGATTAATGCTAATGAGAATTACTTGACATGATTGATCACAGCATCTTTCCAAAGAGACGTCCTTTTGCCAGCTATTTACAGACCCACTGTAAATGCGACTGAGCTGCAGGTTGCTCCACTGAATGGCAAGGAGAAAGGGGACCACAGTTACTTGGTCTTCCCGTGTTTGCTGAGGCAGGGGACTATTTGAAACACCACCCAAGAGGCTCACTGTAGTCCAGTTTAGCCAGGAAATCTGGCTTTGGTGCCCCCTTAATTGTAGAAGCTGCCTAAAACCGAAATGTAAATGAGAGCTGTGAGCTGCTCCTTTCCCACCAGGCTACTGCCTGAGTTTGTATATCAGCACCAGTTGAGACCTGCCAGATGTTTAAAGATGGGTTAGCTTTGGCAGCCTGTCCTTTGGGCTGCAAAGTCTATAAACACGAACCAGCACTCTGTATTCTGCAGCACTTTCTTCCACAGGTCGTAATGTGGAAGTTTTTAAATGATTTTTTCCTAGTGCTCCTGTGAGGTACTTATTAACCGAGAAAAGAAATTATGAGCTTGGCCAAGGTCATTCAGCAATTCCTAGCAGAGTCAGAAAGAGGAATGGGGAGTGCTTAGACCCTCCCCTGGAGCGGGCTGCCCGGGGACCCTCTCCCAGTGTGGCAGCGGCCATAGGAAAGCTCTGGTCTTGCTGATGGTCGGTCACCTCAAAACGCAAAGCTGGGCAACAGCAGGTGACCCCAGGGGGGACATCTCCTGTAGGGCAACCTCAGGTTATTTGCTGGCAAATTGCTTGGAAAATACCAAACTCAAAGCAAAGGTTTGCTCAAAGGTCTTGTTCTGTGTTTGGTTTTTTTTTTTCCTGAGCTGAAACTAAATCTGAGCCATTATTTTGAAATCTTCAGTGAAGTCAAATTGGAACTGATAGTCTCTCTCTATCACACTCCAAACTATCAGCTCAGAGTGATGGCTTGACTGGAAATAGTTGTCTCACAGCCTCTGCCTGGTCTGTGGACCAGCAGCACGCTGGAGCTGCTCCTGATGCATACAGCACCTTACTCCTGTAGCTTCTCCAGGCTGTTTTTCATGGATCTCTTCAGGGGACCATTTCAGCATGGGATACTTCATCTGCCTGAACTTGAACTGTACTGCTCATAGCGGCACAGGAGGAGACATTTCTTTGACTCCCTTCCTTCTGCAGCAGGGGACAGGCTGGTGTTAATACATAGGGACACAGCAGCCTCTGCTTTTTCCACGCAGGCGTCCTGCATCTGATCCTGCAGTGCTGCAAGGGGCATGCTGAAGCCGAGGGGCAAGGCGGGTATTAGAAGGTCTAAGGAGGCCTGTGATACCAGGCTTGGAGTCCTGGAGACCAGTCACAGCGCTGTGCTAGAGTGCACACATGCTCTGATTCTGGGCAAGAAGCAGGACAAAGAGGCGAAATCTTCCCTGAAACCCCTGTCCCACCACCTCACTGGTTTCTGTATGTTGTATTTTCCATTCTGAGCCAGTTAATGAGATTCAGACACAGCTGCACCTGAACTGCAGCAAAGCCAAAGCCTCCTGCTGAGGCTGTGGTGGATCTGCTGAGGTTCTGCACTGATGGGCTCAGCCCTCAGCTCAGCCAGACTCCTTCACACCTCCCAGAGCCACTGGGATTTTTCTAAGGGCAAAAGGAGGTAGAGGTACAATTTGCTGGCCATGGATCTCACCACGCCACTGAATGCTCTCTCTCAGTTCAGTCCTTGCTCTTTTTGCCCACGTAGGTTGGGAAAGGACAGTGGTTAATTTGAGCTCTGAGTGAATGGCTCCCACCAAGGTCATACCCAGGCAGAAGGATCCAACTGCTCCTTACAGCTGGTGCTACAGCAGGTCTCTCTAGAGCCTGTGTTGACAGTGGTGGGGTCAGGAAGCATTCCCTGAGGCAGCCAAGTTTAGGGGCAGGAACTTATTTTCTGCAAGTTGTTTCCATCCTACAGAGCTCTGCGAGGACAATGGCTTTCAGATTTCTGTGCTCGGTGCCTAGCATTGCTCTTCTAATTCAACTTGCCTTTTCTCCTGTGCTTTCCTTCTGGCAGCAGCTGAAGACATCTCCAATGTTTCATCAAGCTCCAAGCTCACAACTGAGTATGAACCACAATGTCTTAGTAAGTCTTCATAAATCATTACTGACACGATAAAGCCGGGTGATGAGTCCACAGAGATGACTGAGAGGTGCTGGGGTTTCATGATCAGCTTCTATTCCAGGACAAGGGGTTGAGATACTACGGTCCTTCAGGCTCCCTTTGATATTTCCACATTACCACCCAGGATGCGGACACAGAGATGGGTATCTTCACTATGCCCTTGTGGTGGAAAAAGTACGGTAGATGCTTTAAATCACCATAAATGAAACAACTAGTGACATATTCCTTAATGGATAGGAAGAAATTGGACTGATCTGAAAAAACAAGATGCAAAAGGTGCAAGGAAAAGAATATATGGAGTTGTTAAAAATTAATTAATTGTTAATCGTTAAAAATTATTTAAACATGTAAAACAGGAATCTCCCAATGGTGGTGTGTTTTGTAGTTGTTACGCACAAGTCACATTTAACAACCCGCCAAAGAGCAGCCACTGCTTCTATTGCTGCAAAAGGTATCGAGTACCTAAACCACTGGACATCCTGCTGAAGATGTCTCTGGTCTCTCATCCTCTTACTCTCTTACACGAAGCTTTCTTTGCCCTGGGTTAATTTTTAATTTTAACTAGCTACTTCTATCATACTCCATTGCTAAGAATGACTGAGCAGATGGTAAGTAGGTGTTTAAAAAGATTTCCATAATGGTGGGCACAGCAGTTAAGAGGAACAGCTCAGGTGTTTGGCCAGACAGGAATGACCGAGTCTTGAAGACACAGAGGTGACACTGAATATTGCCATCCCCCAGGTTAAGAGCCAGGCTCAGGAGAAAGATGCCAAGGCAGGCTGATTTCCACCAGCCTTCTGGCAAAGGAGACCTGTTACATACTTGGCATCCCATCAACTCATTCCATTTCTTTGCCACCAGACGTGAACTTCTGCCCACAAGCGGCCGTGTGCTGCCCATCGGGTATGGACGATTACGGATGGATCGCAGCAGCCGTCGGCTGGAGCCTCTGGTTTCTGACTCTCATCCTGCTCTGCGTGGACAAGATCACCAAACTCCGGCCTGACGAACCCAAATATTTGGTGGCCTGAAGCAGGGCAAGACAGCAAGCACCCAGGAGCAGTGAGGTGCAGTCTGACAGAGCATTTCAATCACTTCCTAAGAAACAAAAAAGAAAGGGAATGTAACTTCAGATAAAAAAAGGTCAGATCTAAGTGGGGCACCTGCTGGGCCTTCATCCTCCATGGCAGGTAAAGAGCTGCCAGGCAAGGTGTGGAGTGGGCAAGTCCCTCTAAGCCACCACGTGTCCCACAGTGCACGGAAATCCTTTTCCCTGAGCCCTTTCACGCTCACTGCGGGTGCAGCAGCAGCAACGAGACACTGAAGGACCAGCTACCAGTCTACAGGATATTGCCTTAGGACAACCCAGTACATAACCTTTGCCTTTGAAAAGGAAACATTTTTTTCAGCGCAGTCTGTATGTGAACTGTTTTGTAGGAATTGAAAGTTTATTCAGCTTGTACCTGCTCGTGTAACAAACCCAAGCTGAAGCGTGGCAGGCAGGTTTAAACCAGCATATCCAAGTCATGCACAAAACTGCTCCTATTTATGCAAGATGATAATAAACACTCTTATTGATGGAAAGAGTCTCACTGACTGATTTATATTGATAAAGCTTATATTGGCAAGGAATTACCAAACCCAAATTGTTAGAAACACAATTCTAACAAGAAATATTCGTTCAGAAGGGTTTGCCTCACTGCAGTCAAACTGTCTGGTTTTGATTTCTATCCATTATTAAAACAAACTTGACCAGTTTGATTTCTATCCATTATTAAAACAATAAATCAGTGTTAAACCCATCTAGACATACACAGGATTAGCAAACCTTCTAGAGACCAAGGGAAATGAAACATAAAAAGTTACTTTTCAACCAAAGAAAGCTCTATTGGAGATTTGTATCTAATAGATATCATTAAAGCCTCCCTTCAGCTTATCAATGCATAACTTTCCCAGTATAAAAAGGATAAAGATCAGTTTAAGACTCTTCAAAATTGATTCTGGCACAACTAGACACTTCGATCAGGACAATGCTGTGCAGTTTCAGAGTGATGGACAGTCCCCCCTTATCAACCATCCACCATCAACAGGAACAAGTACAAGTTAGACACTGAGGAAAAGACATCCTTCCCTATCGTTAGGATCACTTAACACAAAAAACCTTCCAGAGTGAAATGCTGAGCAGAGTCGTTAGTGTCAGGAAAGAAAGTTTTGAAAGGGGAGGGCTTAATTCTTTTGTGTTTTCTTTACTGTGTGTGTTTTGTCGGGTTTTGTTTTTTGTTTTTGTTTTTGTTTTTTTTACGGTATGTGCCATACCGCTACTAGTAAACAATCACAAAATATTGCTCAAGTAAGGAAAAAAATCTCAACATTTCAACATACAACCATTAAAACAAAAGTAATTTTCACAAGACAAATCTCCACATTGGACCAGTCAACTACTTTACTTTCCACAAAAAAAACCCACACCAGTACAAAACCCAAAAAAACTCTTCTATGTACAAACTTACAGAAACAAAGGACTCTACGTCTTATTGTTGGTGTTGACTGAAAGAACAGTGATTTACCGATATACCGTTAATAACCACTGCAATCACTGATGGACAACGAATCTTATAGCTACATACATTATTTTTTCCTGATTTATTAGTTTTCATAGTGGAAAATGTGCATTGGCCTGAAATCAATGTGAGAGATGCTGTGAAAAATTCTCCACGTATTGCCTTAGTGCCTGCCTCCTGCAGATCTCTTCCTACAGTTCTCCAGCCTTATGGAGATTGTTCTCCTGGTTGGAAAGACAGAAGTACCTGCTGGATATGGCACTGGTTTTCATATTTGAGGGGATACGTTTCATAGCTTTTGCATTTCCTTGGCTAAGGCTACGAGTGCCGTGGATGCAGCCAGCTGTGGAAGTAAATCTATTCCAGTCTGAAGAGTTGTAAGCACATGATGCAAGCTCTAGGTGTCCTGTAGCACAGCATCATGCCTGCGAACTAACTTCATACAACTGGGGAATTCTGGGGGGCTTCATAAGGCCTACCTTTCAAAGCACAGCTTGTCTTTCACACTCGCCAAAACAGTCTGCTTGTGTGCAGCTACCTTCAAAGAACGTAGTAGACAGACCTCAAGGTTTGCTTCTCGCAGCTTCTGTTGAGGATTTCCAGCTCAGCCGAACTGGGGGAAAAAAAGGGAAAAAGCCCTAATTTTTCATATAATGTAATGCCCCCAAGATTTTGTATACCTATGTTCAAGGTCGACAACCAAGGCTGGACAAAATCAGGTATACAAATGGAATGCCTTACAAACCATTTCTTCTGTGGAATGTATGTCTTTTCTAGTCAGTGGTCTGTAAACCTCTGATCTAATATAACAGTTTTGTTTTCTTAATGCATCACCTGCTTTGACATCTGACATCGCCAGGTTTGATTTATAGCCTCTTCTTTTCAAGTCATTTGACTTCCTATGAAGTGGACTGGGTCACTTAGAAAAATGTAGTCCTGTACTGAATTTCATGAACATACTACTACTCTCAGTGTGTTCTGGGATCCCTAAACAAAGTGGCAGTATCCCGAAAACTCAAAGGCTACCAACTGAAACATCTGATCTGTTCCTATGCAACACAGCACAAAACAAGAAAATATTATTTTTAAGAGACTCTCTGAGGTACACACTATGTGTTGTACTGATCCTAGACACGGCAGGCAGTCAAAAGTACAATCATAGAATAGCATGGGTTGGAAGGGACCTTTAAGGGTCATCTAGTCCAACTCCCCTGCAATGAGCAGGGACATCTTCAACTACATCGGGTTGCTCAGAGCCCCGACCAACCTGACCTTGAATGTTTCAGGAATGGGGCATCTACCACCTCTCTGGGTAACCTGTTCCAGTGTTTCACCACCCTCATTGCAAAAAGCTTGTTCCTTATATTTAGTTTAAAACTATTCTCTTTTAGTTTAAAGCTATTACTCCTTGTCCTATCGCAACAGGCCCTGCTAAAAAGTTTGTCCCCATCTTTCCTGTACAACCCGTTTAGGTACTGGAAGGCTGCTATAAGGTCTCCCTGGAGTCTTCTCTTCTCCAGGCTGAACAACCCCAACTCTCTCAGCCTGTCCTCATAGGAGAGGTGCTCCAGCCCTCTGATGTATTTTTGTGGCTCTCCTCTGGACCCGCTCCAACAGGTCCATGTCTTTCCTATGCTGCACTGTGCAGAAGGAGAAAAAAGCCCTAATGGCACTGTCAGTATTTCAGGGGCTTGTCAATAGTTACAGAAAGTGCAGAACAAAAAAGTTGCATCCAAAAGACTTGAGAAATTGACAGAAAGACAAAAATTGCTATGCAGAAATGGATTATACATACTTAATTTATAGTAAATATAATCTAAATATTATCAGTGGTCTGCTACTACATTTTCTGGAATATTTTAGCTAGGGAAGAGACAGTAGCACAGCTTGTGGGTTATAACCCCTGTTTAAAGGCCAATCAAGTCAGAGTAGAAGGCTGTGGTCTCGTTTTGATGCACAAATCAAAGGTGATTCTATAGTACAATGCCTTATAAATGTGGTCCACAAGCAATGTCACAGAGTGGTGCACTCATTTACTTTGTATTATCCCATGTTTATAATAATATCACTGACATAATGCCACTAACAGCAGAACCCCAACTAGTGTAATGCTGCCCAAGTCCCACTGACTTCAAGGGAGCGACACATACATCCAGCACATGCCTTGTTTTGCTGTTTGGGTTTTTTTTCATTCTGTTTCAGAAAGCCTGTTGGTTTTGTTCCCGCAGGAAACCTTGGAAGCAAAACAGAATTCCTGATTTATCAGCATGGATAAATCATTTCAGCAGTGTTAAACCTTGGTGCCCCTTCAGACTGCTACTACAATGCCATGCTGTAGCACTGAGCTGGTTCAGGCTCTTGTGCCCCTCAAAGCATGTGAAAAATAAGATGATAACACATATCACCTATTCAGCTGCAAACTATCCTCCCAGAACGATGGTAGAAATGTTAATGCTCCAGTCATTTATAGCTCATTGTCCAGTCACATTCTATGTCATTGGACCAAAAAGTTCCTCACTGGAATGAGATGGAGAAGAAATAAATTCCAGCTTGTATGACTTGTACAAAGAAAAGCAAAGAATGGTTGAAACCTGGATGGCTGAATAAAGTGAGCATGACTGAAAAATAGGAGATTGAACCCTAACATTGCTGACTGAGCCAGAATAGTTCTTCACATTTTCTGGACAAAGATTCTGAATTTCAGGCATGAAGGTACGTAGTGCCTGAAAAGGAAAGACAGACACAGATGGCACCTGGGAAATCTGCTGGTCTACAAGTGTCTCAGGTGGAGAAACAAAGCAGCAGGGACATGATCAGCACTTCGAATACCAAAAGAGAAAAACATTAGCAGCAGCAGCACAGCATACACATAAAGAAGTAACTTCTTTAATTTGCCTGGAGATAATATGAATCGCATCTGACTAGTGATTTTTTTAAATTCTTAATTCAAGACTAAATGGATTGGTACTTGATGCATGACTCTTCATCTTTTTAGATACCATTGCTCTGGTAATGACTTGCATTACTCACTGCCTTTATCCTTGGGGTTTTAGTGAATGAGCTACATATTAAGCAATTGCACTTTACAATGATTACACTTTGCAAAATCACTAGAGGAATGAAAGCTGGCAACCATCAGAGCTTCCTACTCGCATGAAACACACAGAATAGACAGAGGTTAAATTCATAAGAAAAGGTGCTCTGTATTGGGACTCTGTCGGAATTTTGATAAAGCCATTATAAAAACTAGGATTTCAGAAAATTATTGTAATTAATTACAGCCGGAGAATGAAACATAGGCGTTCTTGGGAAGCAACCCCCCTCTCTCATCCTTACACTCCAGATCCCACTTATTTTATGGTATCAGTGGTACCAGCATCTGTCGTGGAATTCAAACCTCACTGCAGGTTTCTCTCCCAGAATCAAACATGCACTTTTCAAAGATTTTATTTCCAACTTCTATTTCAAAATAACCTTTCGGAAATAAACACAGGGTAACAACGCAGTATTGTCTCCCAAGTTTGCAAATAGCTTGGAAAAAATACATCTCAGATACTCAGACGTTTCCTGTCCAATTTGACAGTATGAAATCTAGAGACAAATTCAGATAACCACTTTGCTCACTTATCAGAGGTAATAGTCTATGTGCCCCTGTGTCTTGCTGACATAAAACTCCCCCCAGAACTGACTTCTCCCTCCAAAAAGAAAGCCCCTCTGCACACACAGGAGAAAAGGGTCCAGCCTCAGTGACCAGCAAATAAGGCTCTGTTCCAAAATGCAGACCCTGCTTGTTACAGTGCCCTTCGCTCTGAAGAGCTGAAGAACTAAACTAATTGTAAAAATCTACATTTTCTCCCTCTGCCACTACATGTAGTAAAGTCATGTCTTCTATCTGTAAGTCTGCCAGGTGCATGTTTTGGGGACAGTGTGAACTAAACACCACTCACGTTGTGCCAGCCCCAAAGCCCTCCATCTCTCTGCCTCTCCAAGGGTCCCCACCACAATCCGGTTTGCCACCGGAGGGAACCAAAAGAGCCTGCAGCAACTGATAAGCTAATCGAGACAAAGATGCCACAGAGACTCTCTGCATGCTGTGGCAACAGCAAGGCGGGATCAAAGGCCCATCTAGTCCAGTTCTGTCTCCCAGCAGCAAGTATTTGGGGAAGAAGATAAAAGCACACTGCACACAGTGATCCAGCTGAAATGCAGCACCCTTCTGATACAGAACTGGGCTCTCTTGCAGCATCTCTTTCCCCCAGCAGTTTGAAATTAATCCTTGAAGGACTGTAGTTTCGTGCAATAATACCATTCTATTACTTTTTCTTTTCAATTTTTCCCTTGTGATTACAATCACTCTGGTTTCCCCCCACCCTTCTCTCTCCCACTGATTTCATTTTCCATAAACTTCACAAATTCACTGCTGAGTTTGTGCATACACACGGTGTCAACCCTTCAACTGTTTTGTATTAGTGGCTTTATTTTTTAAAACAAGCAAGTAGAGGACATTTCTCTAATTGCTGAGTCCTAGTTAAACTTTTTGCTGCCTCTGTGCTCTTCGGTGACTGTATCTTCTAAACTAGTTATTTATCTATTTCAGCTTTACCTTTATTATTCGCTATTTACTCAGTACATGAGGTTTCTTCCCTTCATTCCATGCCCACAGCTGTGCCCAATGTTGGTTGCAACAACCCAAAAGACTTACCTTGTCTTTTCCTTCTCTTCCCTTTCTAGCAGGGAACTGGAAATCACATCATCCCCAACTGGTGATATTTCTCTAAGGTCGGTCTCTTTTCTGATGACTTCTCTTCACTAACTTCTTTTTATTAATACCTTTTCTATCAGTGGCTTTTCCAATTTCTTTGATTTATCTTAAAGACAAAAGAAGTGATACCAACATAGAGAACTGCGGTTGGTGAGTCCCTGGCAGAACCAGAGCCATAATTTCTAGCTTGTAGATTCCAGATCACACGATTAAACATGCAGCCAAATTAATTTTTCAGTGTGACATTCTGGAGCAAAAGTTACAGCACTTTTTCAGCTCTGCCTGCTTTCTCTATGTTAGCCCATTTCCCCTTTGTGGCATTTCAACATACCGTATATTTAAAACACATCAGTCCAACAACATTCAATTCCAATGTGGCAACCTCCTGGGCTCAAACATATGAAGAAATCACCATGCTTTAACTCAGCCATACTGACATCTCGTACAGCCATTGTGTGATAATGTTAGTTAAGAGACTAACATCGTTAAATAAAGTTCATCCTTAAATAAAGAGGACTAAATAATGCTCTCTGGCAGTAGCGTTGAGTGCTTTTTAAGTGCAAAGTTGCAGGGAACAGTGCTCTTTGCTCCCAGGCAGAAGTGAAATTATCACAGGCAATATTGTGTCAGTGATGCAGTCTGCTGGAAGGGACAAACAGCTTCTCTTAACTTCTTTGCAGTTCTACTCTGCAAAAGTAAGAGTGTGGTTTCCAGCATCCTACCAACTTTTCTTTCACACGGCAGTGAAGTACAGGAGGACGCAACTGTAATGTAAAAGTGAGATTCCTCACCTTTAATCTTGATTCTTTTGGAGTGTTCTTGCTTAAAGCTGCCCTCATCGAGCCCAAAGACAGAAACTATCATAAGGATCAAACTCATCCATGGAAACGCTAGACAGGAAGCGTTCCATGGAAAATGCAAGGGGACTTACCTGAAACCATTTTATCCAGGATTGCATGGACTAACAAATCTGGTAATCAGTTCATGAGTTTGTGGATGCCCAGATCACCTATATTACATCCAGTTTGAACAATTTCCTATTTAGCAATTATGTTGAGTACTACTGAGAGTGGCTAACCCACACTTTTTTCTCCTGTTCCCTTAAGTCCAAGGAAAAAAGCTGTCTGATTTTTTCTTACTGCAGTACTTTTAAAATTCCTGTTTCTTTAGTCAAATTTCTTTCAGATCTGCATTCCAGGACCCAAACAGCGCAGTGCACTGCCAAATATAACACTGCATTAATTTTCCTTGAATGCAAAGAAGTTTTTCCTGAAACACAAACAATATCCAGCTACTGCTTTTAAATCATGCACAGCACTAAAATGTTCAAATAGCCTGGATGAGAAAACCAACTTCCAAGAAGCCTTGGGAAGGAAATCTTAGAGAAGCTTTCATGGGAATATGACAGAGCTCTTAAGAAGTGTGTGCATTAGAATACATTTGGAAATACAAAACAATAATTTTCATCTTTCAGTCTCTTTTCTACTCTCTTAACTCGCATTTCACTCTGCCTGCTCCACACACGGCAATAAGAGGATTACTGTAAGTGAACCTGAAAAACCACCATGTCAGGGATCCACAGAGGTTTAGCATTCATTTCAAAAACTCTTCAGAGCGTTCGTTCGAATGTGCCAACATTTTATTCCGATTAAGGCAAGATGTAACAGCCTAAACATAAACTTCCACTTACGGAGTAAGAACTACTCAAAACTAAACAGGAGTGGCCATTACAAAGGAAAACACATACTTTAAAAGTAAAGAGTAACAAGAAAAAGAACACAAAATCAAGACAAAACATTCCAGCTCTACAAACTATCAAGTGCAAAAAAATGTGCATTTTTCTAGTACTAATATAACTTTTTTTCATCTGTCAGTCTTCAGTGGGATTCACAGGACTGCAGCTCTGCTCTGGAAAAGTCTCTTTAAAAAGGCAGTGCAACTCCACAGGATTTTTGCTTCTCAAGTTTCTTACTCTTGGGGTGAGTAAACTCACCCTGGGACTTGTACATTGAAGCCAGACACATCCTGCCAAGTGCATCCCAAACTGTACTAAGGAATTTGTAGAATAAATTCTCCTTCCAAAGCATCCAAAGTAAACTAAATGTTTTCAGTGGAAGTCATGCAGATGCGACCAGGGATAATGCACAGACCAACATTTGGATCTGAACTCCCAATTCTACTGGTATAAGCCATCACGAGCTGAGCTCGTTCTGCCCTGATTGAATTAGTGTCAGAGATACAGAAGACAATTTTTACAGTCCTCCTTCTGACATAAGCTGCATTTCAAGGGACACTCACCGTAAGACAAAACACCAGAGTTTTCAAGCAGTCAGGGGCACTCACAAAAAAATACTGCAAAACTACAGTGAACCTTCATCAGCGTTGCCAAAACCTTTCAGTCCCAATTTCTGCTTCCTCGGTATTTAGGACCTAGAGATACTGGAATACATGAATGACAGCAGACTGGCAACAGTAGCATACAACCCCAGGGTTCATCCCTATCTTTAAATAAAATATAACAGGAAGAGAGAAGAGATGCATGCCCCCCACAAAAGGGAACCAGATTTTTATTTCCACATTTAAGCACTTTAAAGCTGCTACTTTTCTCTGGGTACATCCAGGGCTGTCTAGCCCTGTGAACAGTGAACTGCTTTTGGGAGTCTCAGGGATGAGGGATGTTCCTCACGTGTGCAGAACAGTTTTGCAGGTGGCAAAGGGCTGCACAGAAGTGGGGCTGTGCTGTGGAATCAGCTTGAGTGGGGGGAGAGGGAGTCCCCAAGATTTTACCTCTCTCTCAGCGCCCTGTCACAGGTGGTCCTGGAGACCTGGTTGCTGTCCTTTGCCCTTCTGACAATCAGGTGTCATCCTTTTTCTTTTAATCCTTTTTCAGCTTTATGTTTATATTCAGAAAACACCAAACAGGTGTTATTTAAAAAAAAATATAATCCATTTATTTCTTTGTGGCTGCAAAAATATGGCCCACGTGTTCCCACCTCAAAGTCACAAATGTTCTTCAACCTGCTACTTCAAAGCTCTTGGCCAAGATTATTTTTTTTCAAGGACCGGCACCTGTTAACAAATAACTGCTAGGTAAGGCATGGAACAGGGAACACCCATTTCTTCCTTGAGCTGAAAAATTGTTGAAGCTGCAAAACCAGAAAACGTAGTGAGGGTAGGAGTTAAAAAATGAGTTCAACTGCCTACTGCCATCCACATCACACAACTGGTGACTTCACTTGGGCTCAAATACATATTAGCTTCCTTGTGTAATCAATCTACTGTGTTTTCAAAGCTGTGAGTTAACACATAACAGTGTCAGCTGTTGTGGTTCTTGGGAAGTTATGATGTCTGTAAACAGCCTCTTTCTAAGATAACGCTGTAACCCTGTTGTCAGTGGTCTAATTTACAAGCACTGGCTTCAGCACTTGGCAGGAACATGCTCTTTGGGCTGATCAATCTATTTACACATTTACGTGTGTGTATAAAGGTGCCTGATATTGGGGTAGTCAACATCTCACCCACCACTCCTTTGGGTGCAAAGGTGATAGATAGTCGTTGCCTGGTGCTGCTGCTCTCCAACCGCTATATATGAAGCCTGCAAGTAAAGTACAGTGCAAAAGATCAGTGAAATTCCACATACTGCTCTAAAGTGCACGTATTTCACAGTATGAGTCCAGCACCTATGCAACTTACTCCTTCTAAAAGCAAGGTTTTCTTTCCTGATTCCCGTGCCCACAGTCACTGACAGCCGATGTGTTACATCCTGGTAGAGAATATTTTATTGTACTGAATTGTGCCCCACCTTTCAAATTAAGCGTATGAAAAATAATTTTAAAATTTCACTTAGCTCCAAAGATAATCAAGAAGCAGGCTAGGGGTCAACATTTTGGCCATGGAAAGGAAAAGCAAACCAACTAAGCTAAATTACGAAGCTCTCATCTTGCCAAGTTCTTCCATATGCCAAACTAAACACAGACTAAACACAAATGTCGAGGAAAATTGTGAAGAAAGAGAAAAGCCTGAGGATTCCATGAACCAGATGGTTTAGTCATGGAAATCAATGTAACTGTTGGTAACAGCTTTCTGTGCCTGTACCAACTTCTCATCTGATCACTGTTTTCAGAAACTAGTAGATTTATTAACAGATACTTAAATTCAGTATATTTTTAAGTTTTAAAAAAAAAAGTTTGGTATTTTTTACCCTTCTTTTAATATGGCAATAAAAAAAATGGCAAGCAGAAACTAACAGATTTTTTTTTCCCTGAATTCCCAAGTGGAAACACACATTTTGGCACATGCATTCCACAAAGTCCTTCTGTAGCACATGAAAAACCCAGCTTTCCCTGTAGACGTAGAAACTGTCTCCCTTGTTAGGAGCATCCTTGGAACTGGTGCCTTATGTGCTGTTTTTGTACTATACTAAGATACAGACTATGCCATACCATTTTTTGGTGAAGTGTGGATCAGGTCTCCAGCCAGTTTGAGAATGTCACTTCCAACAGCAGCTTTCTGACTTCTTGTATTTTACTCTCCTTTCCTGTGAACTTGTAAGGTTTTAAAGAGGGATTTTTGCATCAGAAAGCCTCTTTTATTTACCATTACATATTTGTCCTGTACATGTTCTTCATAAGATTTGGGAGTGAAAAGAAAAAGGATATTCTTCCAAACTTAAAAAGATGGAATATCATAATAGCATCATCAACAATAGCAAAACTGAGTTTCATATTCCTTCTTTAAATAGCCAGAACCGGCAGCCAGACAATGAACTTACTTTCTAGAATCCCACCTTTTCTTGAAGTCATAGTAACATGCTAACACTATAAGCACTGTCCTCTGATCTCACCTCCAGCGAGGTGAGAGGACAGTGCTGGAGAAGGATGTGGGCTATGAAAGGGATGGATTCAATGGGAACACTTAGGAACAGTCAGTCTTCAGCATTGTCAAAAAGACCAAATAAACATTTCCCAACACACTCTTCATTCTGCAAAACCTGATGTTTTGCAGAGGTATTGGCAACATTCATGTTTACAAACTTGGTGTAAAAATGTTTTTTATTCTAGTAGTGATTATCACACATAAAGTTAAAAAAAATAAAAATATAATAACCTGTTGGTACTGCTGTTGACAACCATGCTGGTGTTCTGACTCCATTCAAACTTCAACCAGTGCCCCTGAGGGCTTTAAGTACTGGCCAAGGAACTGGAAGTTAATTGAGACTGCTTCACTACAGTAAGTCCCTCAAAACAATTTCATGATGATCATGGGTAAACAGAAAAATAACTGATTTTCCTAATAAAGAGGGGAAACGTACCACCTTTTTTTTCCACATCAGTGAGCAGCCAGTTGCTTCCTAGTTTTGGCTTTGGCAATGAATATTATGTACTTATTTCATGAACAAGGTACGCAGGGTTTTTCCATAGTGACCTCCTACTTGTTTTCATTTCAATCTGAGTTGGTCCCGTCATAGTTATTGACCTCTGCACTGGAACCAGGAACAGATCTGGTAGCCAAAGCCCACCAAGAACAGATCTGGAAGCCAAAGCCCACCATACCATGCCACACAGTGTTATACGCCTGTATTTTACCAATGCCATTTCTACCCCAGTGAGTGAGGCAAACCCTGATCAACTGCCCAAAGACCTCTTTGGCAGACTACTGTTCCTTAGACCTTTTATGACCTTGATCTGTTAGCGTTTGAAATACCCACACTGTACCACCAAATAGTTGTGCTGTTCACTTTTCTAGGGCAAGGCTCCCAAGCTCCTCACAAACATGGAGCTTACCCTGTACCCATGTGCCAGTCTGTTAGCTTTAGTTCAGTCTGATCAGAAAATAAAAACACTCCAACAAATCATAACTTAAGTAAAATTTCCGCATGTATTATGTCAGTTACAGTTATGCAATGGCCAAATATTAGTAAATTCGTAGCTAATATTAAATTAAAACTCTGGAAAAAACAGCGACGAACAGTTCCATGGCACGTACCATTCTTACCATGGGGATAATGCTTACCCTTTGTCCAAAGGGACAGTGGAAACAAGTATAAATATAGAAACTGTCTCAAAACCGCAAATCTAAGCCTATGTTAATGCTCTAAACTGTCACTGACTTTCACTAAAATTATTCAGATCCAAACATAAGCAATGATTTAGGACATCAATTTATAACGTAATGCTGGTGACCCTGTACCAGTCAGGCTGGATTGGTTTCTGTCCACAAAGCAAACTACAGAGTGGCAATATTTTATCGCTGGTCTTGCAAGAGTATATGGTATGTAAATACATTTTTTAAAGATATACATACACATTTCCCCAAATTCAACTGTGGCTGAGTATTCCTCTCCTGGTTTTCAATAATTTTTAAACAAAAATAAATACTAAGCCCTTTCTGTTTGGATGCTTTGCTTTGTTTTTCCAGCCTGAATGAGTCTACAGATAATTTCTTAGTTATACAAGGCCAATGTTTCACTTTGCAAACATTGAAGATGAAGGAACACTTGAAGCTTCAGCACCAGAAGGAAAACAAGGAAGAGTGCAGAGGGTAGCTCCATTCGGAAGCACAGAGCTATAACAATTATTGTTCCAGTTTGTTACAAGTAGCTCACAAAGACTTTTATTCTAAGAAGTTCCATTGTTCCTGACAACCAAAGTGATTCTTATGTGGGACGACACCTTCAACACCCATGAGCTGATACAGTTTGTAATCTTGCAGAACAGCAACACAAACCAGTTCTCCATAAGCACTGGAGAGATCAGAATACTTGTAATTTCTTGCAAAATGTCATCTCAGTTTATTCAAACCTTCGTCTACGTCCTTAGAAAAAGGAGTCTATCATATTGGAGCTTGTTCCTGTGATTTTTTTTTTTTGTTGTTGGAGTGTTGACTTCTTGACCTAGGGTTTTATTTATTTGTTAGGTTGAATGATGGTAGGGAGAGAAGAGGAGCACCGTAATATTAGCAGATTAATTAATATTACTTGTGATGACACTGATGATTTTCCCTGTTTGTCCCCCATCTCTCCTTACTATCCTCATTTTGCTGCCTCTTTCATTTTTTCCAGAGTATTGTCAACAGAGCTGTGAAAGTTCATTCTTTTCAGAGAACAACATTGCTGACTTCCTTTAAGTCCTTGCTTCCATAGGAAGCAGATACCTGGCAGATTTGCAAGGGAATGCTAAATCAACTGTGGAAGTTCTGCACTGTTGCCTGTTTCTGAGAAAGTCGTAGAAGTTCTTCTCTAATTGCTTTGATAAGAGAGGCTGAAGAGTGACCTGGCTGGAGGTCCTCAGTGGAACTGGTGGTGTAGCAATGGCCCTGGCCCTGAAGGCTGTTGTGTGGAAGCTGAGCAGGGGGTGCCGAAGGCTGCCTGGCTGAAGTCCTCGGCATCTGGAATACTGGTGAGGAGGAATATTCTTGGTGTCCATGCATATGCGTCTGGAAAAAGGTAGAAAGCATTATTGTACTTTCCGAGCAAACATGATAATCCCAAAAAAGACAAGAAAGCAAAAAAGGCAAAGAACAGAGGGAAAGCAGCATGGAGATGCTTCTATCTGCTGCCACTGTTCTTCTGTTGTATGAATGAATGATTCCTCTTATGGAGCACAACACAAAAAGTGTACACAAAATTGCTGGACTGCCTCAAAATCAGGGATTTCCAAAATCTCTTTGAGCATCCTCTAAAATGTCTGACCCCCTTTCTAATCCATGATATGGTTAGAAACTGAAGTGGAAGGAGGCAGGAAGAAAAACCACAGAACTGGAAGTCAACAGAATTGGCTTCTCTGTCCTTGCCTTTCTGTCAACTTCCTAAAAGACAACAGGCAAATCACTCTCTTCCCAGCTGTCATTTCTCCATACTCTCTATAAATAAAGATGCTGCTACTTTAACCTTCCCCTTTCTCTGCCCAGCTTGCCTGTTCAGACTGTACACTTTTGTGAGGACCCTGTGACTGACCAGTGCCCAGGAAAACACGGTCAACAGAAGACGCAGCAGGAGAATATTATTTAGATTGGAAAGATTAGATATTTCTATATTCAACAGCTGTTTTACGTATCTGAGAAACACCATCCCAGTTCAGAGACAATCCTTGATTCAGGGCAGAAAGGGGTTAATTCCGCACTTGTTCAGTAACATACATCTTCTAACAAAACAAGAGAGAAACAAAACAGAAGGCTGAGTTTATGGGCTTGTCTATCTGGAAAAAAAAAAATCTGCTTACACCGAAGCGATGCGTGAATTTACAGTACGCGAGGCGACCGCGCTGACTCCCAGTACGGCCACAAACCGAGGTACGTTTTGAACATTTAAATTCCAGCTGACATCCCTAAAGCAAGCGTTTCCTCTTGCCTCACATTGCTGCAGGCTGAGGCCCAGCCAACAGAAAACGCTGGACACAAAGGACTCGAGCACGTGCCGTGGGACGCGGGAGCAAAGCAGCGTAATCCCCTGGCAAGGGGTCTGCGCTGGGGATGCGGGGCCGCCAGCTGCAGCGACTTCAGATCCCAGCTACCACGATTTACTGAGCACCACCTCTCTCTGCGGATAAGCCTTAAGCAGTAGCAGAGAGAACAACCTGACGAGGGAAGAAAGGACAGCAAGGTCAGCTAGAAGAGGATTTGGGGGCGAGGAGGAGGGGAACGAAGGGATTACGAAGGAAGGATACGGGAAGCATACAGGGGACCTAGAGCGACTGTGGCAGAAGTGTGCAGGGAACACAAAAATGCATGAGAGCTCCTTAACATCTCTCATAATATAAATGAATAAAATCTAAGCTATTTTGTATAAAGTAGAACTAATCATAGATTCTGACTCTCTTGCACAGCTTATGTACAGCACTGATCATTTACACAGTTAATTTGGGAAGAGCGATTAAGAGGAAAAGAAGCTTTAAGAGAAGAATGATAGGTAAAGAAGGTTTTCCAAGTAACATCCTGTCTTACTTCTTAGAAAAGAGAGGCGATTTTAGTATCAGAAAGGAATGAATGGGTCTCTTGATTGTTCAGAATTATTCATTTGGCAGTGAAACCTGAAACTAATTCATACGTGCAGCCTAGAGTTGGCAAACCTGACAAGTACTCTGTGGGTTTATAGGAAAAAAAAGACATAAAAATATTAAAAGCAAACATTCCTTGACACATGAGTCTTAACAGCAACCTAAATTATGTTCAGGTTGCTATCCCATTAAAATGCATTATGTGACTCAGCTCCTATCTCACACTGCACTGAATTAGCACCTTAAGAATGGTTTCTAAAGGGAGGTTAGGAAGAACCTCTGATGACCACAGTGGCTGTTTCTTAACATTAGGGCCATCAAGATTTCCTAAAGTATCTCAGAAAACCAAAAGTATGTATTTCCGTGAACTCATATACAACATCAGAATTAAACAGGTCTGGGAACTTTCAGAATCACATTGGTTTAGAAACACAAGCTATACTAAACTACAACAGCAACAGAGAGTAAAAAGGTTGGAAGATTTTTTGCTGGTTTTTTTTTTTTTTAACTTCTAAATGTCTTCACTAACAGAAATACACATTGATACATTATAGAATGTTATATATGTAACAATAGATAGTTTTAGATAGTATTTATAAATTATTTATTTTGTACAGAAACTTCTGTATAATTACTAGTAGCACAAAATAATTGACAAAAAAACCTTTACTGAATCTCCCTTCTTAAGGAAGGGATCACCTTGTGAATCTGTTATCTTCATTTAGTAACTGTTGAACTCTGTGACCATTTTCAACTGAATTAGATGTATAAATATACACACATATGCATGTATATATGTACGAACAGATATATTTTATAAAATTCACAAAAATAGGTAGCTAATTAGACATAACCTGATTTGTGCTATCATTGAATCTGCTTCTGAGTGGCAGAAAGGCCAGGTTAGGCTGTGCTCAGCTGGACCTGTCAGCCAGCACGTATCTCACAGGGGATAGCTAGGGGACATGAGAGACAACTTGAAGTACAGTAAGATGGTTAAGAGACACCACCGAGGGCAGTCGGAATATAAAAACACAGTTAAAGGATAAGGGTGTCTTGGTGCAAACATTGGAAACCTGAAGAAAACTTGGGAGAACAGTGGAGAACTATGAGGGATTGTAGATGGATAGGAAGTAATGTCAGGTGGTGGTAGGGAGGTAGAGCTACACAAGACAATACACAGATCTGTAAGAAACCAGGCTTCATTTGTTCTGCTGCTCAAGTGATCACTTGCTTAGTATTGTATTTTGTGTCATCTAAGGAAATGCTACAATTATCCTGGTTGCCAAGGCGTTCTAGAAGGAGAATTAAGGTGAATTGATGGTAACCTGCATACTGGCTTTGGATCAGGAGATACAAGTGAGAGGTCATATTTGAGCGGAATATCAGATGTTGACCGCAGGAATAATAGGTGAGGATACTGTGAGGAAAAGGGCCATTGTAGGAACAAAAATGCAGATCCCTCTCTAGTTTGCGAGTGAGAAGAACGCCCTAGATCTAATCTTCCTAAATGCAGAGTTTAATTGTAGAAATTTGCTCAGAATGAGGGAACAGTAAGACTGTTTGCAAAGGATCAGTTGAACACTGCACCACAAGGAACATCACTGCCATTAGGCCAATCCTCCTTTCCAAAAGGAGGAAAGAAAAATTTGAAGCTCTGTCCTAGTGAAGGTAACTCTGAAGGTAATTACTTAAGTACAGGAAACCACAAGACTGGGGCTCACCTAATAATGTTTTGTTTTTTGTTTTGTTTTTTTTTTCTTTAATGGGGATAACCCTTTGCAAAAAAGGGAAGAACTCCTCATAGGAAAAGGAAAGCGCAGGCACTAGGTGAGCTCCTACAACTAAATGACACTGTAGTCAGACAGTTTTAGTCCACCATCTCCTCCTTTTGACTTTTTTTTTTTTTTAAAAAAAAAAGGACACTGAAAAAAAAATCACACTGCAGTAACATATGAACTGCAGCAACCAGTGAGCAAAAAGTTCTGTCAAGGTCAAGGAAATATTTAAACTCATTAATATAAAGAAAGTCAACCTGGATTGAGGTGGCATGTACCCATCTGAAATTGTAACTGAAAGTGCCATGAATTGTATCAGGCTTTGTGAAACTTTGAAAGCTGTTCAGGTAACTGATGACAAAACCAACTATTTGCACAGCATCTCAGATAATGGGTCTGTAACTGACTTTTCAGTAGTATGTTAGCAATTCAAGTAGTAAAATATTAAGAAAGTAATGGCTGAACATCAACTTGGGAGGCAGAAGGGAAAGGCCCACAGATCTAGAAAAGTCATTTTCAGAAAAGACACACAAATGATAAGAAGAGGCAATGAATGGCAACCGAGATGCCTCTGAAAATGGAACAGGAGGAGAGACACTAAAATCTCTCATGCAAGTGCTCCTCGAGATGTAAATTGAAACAATGATGTTCTTGCACTCAAATACCACAGTTCCAAGCACAGATTGCAAGTTAAATTAGGCAAATACATCTTTCAGCTTCAACAGTTAAAGTTTTTGTATAGCATCAGCAGTTTGACTCTAGTGTGCCCAGTCCTCAAAAGCTTTATGCTGCTCAAGTTCATCTGGAGAGCTGGCAGCTCAGTTTCACCAAAATCTAAAGATGAGGCCCATTCTGTTGCATTTCCTTTCTGCAAAGCCATTTCAACATCATGCAATACCGCAAAGCAACTTCAAACAGTGTGAATACACATTGTCCTAAGTATGCAAAAGGAGGAGATCTTTCCTTCCTCACTCAGGGAAGAAACCAGAGAAATTGTAGCTTAAGCAAAGGAGCAAAAGAAGGAGCATAAAGTTGTTGCTCTCGAGAGTACTACAATAAAGCTGTCACAGGTCAGTCTGCTTCAGGATGCAAGTACATCAAACACAGACAGGTAGCAGGCA
This sequence comes from Tringa tobata, assembly GCA_033628505.1. Lineage (NCBI taxonomy): Eukaryota > Metazoa > Chordata > Aves > Charadriiformes > Scolopacidae > Tringa > Tringa tobata. Next base: position 2,849,316 of record JAHREE010000193.1, read on the forward strand.
ACTGGATCTTTCCTGGAAAGGCCATACACTATATTCAACCTCACACATCTGGTTGAATCAGAAACGTCAACCCCTAGAAGCACCACTGCCAAGAACATGAAATAACGATGGCTGCCTAGGCAACACTGGTAAACAAATACATACGAATTTATCACATCCTGCTGAGTGAGACTAGGAAAATAACTGGTTCAGAAACACCCAAGTGCAAGTATGTACCTTATTTCGTTGCCCTGACTCCTGCTGTTGCGCACTGACACAGAAGACAAAAGAACTATACCAATACAAAGTAGGACGGTAGTCTGGGACAACTTAATTCAATGTTTTCTACTTACAATGATCTCAAAATACAGAGGCATATTTCAAAGAAGAAAATGGAAAGCAGTATCCACCTCTGCTGGAGCTCAGAAGCAGAACTGGGTGAACTGCAATTAATGGGTGAAGCCCTCAAGTGAGAAAAAAAAAAAAAGGTTAGGGTAAAGTGAGAGAAAGCAGTTAGAGAGAAGCAAAGATGAAAGAACAGCAAGCAAAAGTTAGAATAGCTAACGAGGGTTTGAAGAGCAAAGCAAAGAATGTCAGAGAAGCAACTGAAAGTATTCCAGGGGGGGGAAAAAGTTCCAAACAGTAATGCAGGAAAAAAAATACCCGAACATATCACTACTTCGGAAACTATGCAAATGTGTAACACAGTACTCACTGCATCTCGCCTAGCATATTCATCCTCTCCACGGTACTGGGGCCACCCTGGCCCCCCCGGCTGGCCATGCCCTGCTCTGCCTGAGGGGATCTCCACTTGTTGACCTCCGATCCTGCTAGCAATTCCCACCTGAGTGAGGTGCTGTATCTGAGAACCTTAAAAGCAAATATTGTTTTTTCATCTTTATACACAGTCAAGTTCGTAGGGCAGACAAATGACAACATAAAACTTTGTTGGAAGCAGGAGACAAGAAGGAAGTGGAGCTCTGTTTCTGTGCAATTAATAAAAAAAATCAGCAGAAAGAAGGCTGTCAGTGTAGAATAAAGAAGGAAAAGTTATGTGCATTTTGTGCAGTTCATTTGAGTGTGATGCTTTTCATTGCCACTGCACTAAAAGAAGAGGTTGAGATACATGTGTCTCAGACATGGACTACACTTCATTCCAAAAATATGCCAGCCCTTTCCAAACAGCATTTACTGAAAGCCCTGGCAATGCTTTCATGTAAATTACTTAGCAGCAAAGAGAAGACATTTACTCCTGTGGTACACCTTATTTGCATCACACTGGCAAGACCCTAACTCTCCAGACTACTTTCTATTCCATCTATCAGAAGAATAAAATGCTTGACTATATAAAAGTATGGTTCTTTCAGCTTTACTTTGCAGTTAAATATTAAACGATGCTGTCGTTGGCTAACGAGAAGGTCAGAACACACTGTATCTCCTTTCAGCCTGAAAGCTAAACTCCTTTTCTTTCCCTTAACTCCCCTCCCTGCCTCTGCTTTCAAACACATGCAAGGGTAACCACCGCCATTAATTGCAAGAGACATGTAACTACATGCCAGCTTTCCTTTTTCCTGAATTTCCTCCCACAGAGAAACAAAATTTATTTTATTATTATATTTTATTATTCATTAGAAAGGAAACACACTTAATAAACCCACAAATACATAAGAGAAAACTGTGTCTCTGTGTATGTAACAAAACGGGAGGAAAAGACAAAAACAACTGTGATTTACATGATGGACAGTTAGGTCACTTTCATATTTTCCTCTCAAAAAAGCCATGTATTTGAGAAGTTTGATATTTGCATGTAATTTTCCTGAAGGACAGGAACTAATCATCTGAATTGCCTCCAAACTTTAAAGCAGAGTATATGTGAACATTTAGAGAATAGCATAAATCAGGCAATAAAATAACAATCATTAAACTGTAACGGTCACTACAGCTCTGTCATTCTCATTCATTTAAAATTTACAGGGAGAGGATCGCCGCTATCAAAACTAGGACTCTCACATGAGTATGTGATAGTATTTCCAGTCCTTTTCAACTCCCCAGGAAGAAAACATTTATCTGGGAGAAAATTAACTGTGGCATTTGCATAAGAATAGAATCTTTTATTCTTCAAATCAGTGTTTGCTGCTTAATTGCCATGTTATGCTAGCACCTTATTCATGATAGCATTGATGAGTGCTATGGCAATTATCTCACAACCAAATCAGGGAAGATGATTTCATATGGGACAGCAGCAATAGATAGTATCATCAGATTCTAAAAGATCCTGCTTTTATGCATACGTTTCTAGGAAGAGAAATAAGTAACACAGGTGCAGAAAAGCATTAAAAAAACCTGTTATTTAGGAGGCTGATCTGGGATGCATCAGTTATCTCATTTAGCACAAAAGAAATAGTCAGCAGTGGAAGGTTAGCATACACTATATGCTCTAAAACAATTAAGTAATTTTCCATTCTTAGAGAATGCTTTTTTTAGAAAATATGTTGTGTGATAACCAATGCTTGCAAGATACTAAAAAGCTGGCAAAGCACTGCCTTTTTTCTGCAAGACCCTATGGAGGTAAAGTTAACCTCTCTTTGTGATCGCTTTTTTTTGGCAGTGAAGACAAGGACCACATTTCATGTGTATTAGCTGAAGGAGAATGATCTCTTAACGGTGACCTCAGTGTAAAAGTAGAGATGGAAAAGGATCAGTTATTTTAGTACATATTCAACTTAAGTGAAGTGTACCTGCGGTGCTTCCAACTGGTCGTGGCCGTGCCACTGATGGCATTTCGTCTGAGTATATCCCTCTGGAGGAATACTGAACCTCAGGTGGCTGCTGGTCTGGGTGCATTAACTCTGCAGGTTGAAGAAAACCTGGCCCAAAGTTCTGCCTGTGGAAAAGTAAGGACTCGAGATTACAATAAGTGAATTGCCTGCTTGGAAACAGTAATGCAGGTGTACCTCACAGAACAACTCTTTATGATGCCTTTTAATGTATATTTTAACCTTAAATGTTAAAGAAAATAATAACATCTGAGGAATATATTCCTCCTTCATGACCTGCATTGCATAGGAATAGGAGTTAGAAACTCTAACAAAATTTCACACGAGTGTTTTTCACACGTTGCATTCTCCTCAATGCAGAGGAAAAAGGCCACAGATCTCATTTTCCTGTGGGGAAAAAAGCATCTTCAATGGAAAAAAAATGGAAAAGTAAGACTTCAGTAGTAATGTAGCTCCTTACCTTAGCAACAAACCTGACTCTTACTCAAGAGTTTCTGGGCACACAGTTTTGGTCTAAATCAACCCACAAAAACTGCATTACGTGTGTATTTCATGAACAATTATTATTTAATCAAGCATTCTTATAATTTTTCAGGAAATTTTCAACACTTCGCTCTTTAAGATTCATCAAACTACTCAAAGCTGTCATTAGCACATATGAAGAGATGCAATGTATAGTAAAATTGCCTTTTCCAATAATTCAGGTTAGTGCTGGTAGTCACTGATGTTATGTATTTACTGAAAAGAGCCAACAACAGAAATTGTCACCAATCTAACTTCATTGATTGTGCCAAGGTAATGGGACCTGTAAAAGAAACCCTGTAACTCATTCACAGGAGTAGAGAAGGAGATGAAAATGCTGCTTTTCCTGTGCTTCCTATCAATATATCTTAACCCTGGCATGGAGAGGTTATATTCTAAAAGACTGATGGCAGCTGAGTTTTCAAGGATTATTGATTCCTGTCAATATGGTGGAGGTGTGGATGCGCAAACTTCAGGTGCTTAGGTTAATCTCTCTTACACTGCAGGTATGATCAAAGAAGAGAGTCACGCTCCTCAAAGGACATTCAAAGCAAAAGATTAGGTCCACTAAACCATCTTCTGCAGGAGCCCCCCACAGGTGAGTATAAGGGAGGCAAAGTGAGACAAACATTCTAAGTCAGGTATATGAAATTACACAGTGAGGACTAGAGGTGAGTTTTGTATGCCTTCTGCCACAATGGCATCTAAGCCCTTCTCAACTACGGACTGCAACCTATCCCATTCCTCAACACCTACATTTTACACTTTTTTGTTTCAGAAGAAAATTCCATGACAGCGTCTGACTCAAACTATCCTTGATTTGTGCTTTATTTGGAAAACTAGCCACCTTTGTATGACAGCCAAATAGCAAAGAAAGCTGACATAATAATAAATAGCCTAACAAAGCCAAATAAGAGTCTAATAAAGCACAAATGAGTAATTGTAAATTAAAGTACTAGCTACTTGGCATACAGTACTAAATGTAGGAGGTATAAGGGGTTGAAGCTGCAACAATCCCATTGAGGATGTGCCAGAATTTCCCCAGCTCCCTTGCATACAATCCCACCTGTCCACTCAGCAGATCCAGAGGAAACCATTTCCAATCAGACTTAAAAGCTAGTTAAAATAAATGCCTGAATGGGTAGGTAATGATTAACACTGTCACTTCTGTTCTGTTAATCACTGTAACCTGTAAAGGATGTGATCATCTGGCCCTTTATGCCTGCAATGCTGAGCTGGAATCTTGTTACTGATAAATTACTATAACTTTTTGATGTTGTCTAAAGAAAATATTTTCTCAATATTGCTGCAATTGTATTATTTTGTGCCAATTTTTCAGAGGACAGGAAGTATATCCTTTATTGCTGATGGGTTTGTACTTGAAAGGTGCACATTTAATAACCCATCACCCTCTATTCTCAATCTTCTTTATAATAGGTAGACATAGCTACTCTTTAAAGTCAGAGATCAATAGATGAGTATAAAAATGGGATACAGCTCTGAATCCACATCACACATGCTTTCTAGTGCTCCCTCCTATTTCCAGACTGAGACCCAGACTTCAATTTATCTTTCAACATTCAAAAAAATTATTTATCTTCAGTTATTTAATTAAGTGAGGAGATACCGCCCTAAAAAAATCAATTTTACACCACTAATCCACTATGGCTAAGTATCTCTATCTGTGTTACATGATGTGATATTAATTTCCTGGAAAAAGCTGTTCATTGTGCCTTTGTGCTTGCCTCGCTGTTATGTGACCTAGGTCTTTTACATTTAATTTTTTTTTTTTTACCCAGGTTGGTTCCACCCCATTAAAGATGCTGACTGCACTTGTACCGAGAAAGGAACAGTACGGTCACCCAGCTATTATTCCATGCATTGGATATTTAAGCCAATGGACTATAACATCAACACATAGCACCTAATCGTACTGACCTCAGGTTATTTTCCTTTCCTCTAATCTGTGCACTGTTTCTACCAATTTGTTTATCATTATCTTCTGAATTTGAGCATAACTCCCCCTCCACAATCATGACAACTCTTTTCTTGTTTTTTTATTGACCAAGCTTTAGGAAACCTTCTATTTTAATGAAAATTTAAAGGAATTCTTCCTGTTAAGGTCAATGACCTTGCAGATTATTAACTTCATCTGCTGGCACTGCCACAGCCAGCACTTGAACTATTAAATAATGATGCCATTAATTTGTAACTTACAGAATTCCAGACTGCCTATGCCAAAGGTTGATAAACTTTTCTATAAAAAATATGTTGCAAAGATACTATCTTGCTCAGGTGTTATAACGTGGGTTACAGCACCTTCATGATTAATTTATCACATTTTCCCTGAATGCATAACAGGTCAACAAAGAGAAAATCCTCAATAACAAACACTGGTTATGTTTTGTGTTGGCAGTCTCAAAGTTCATAATCCTCAAGTAACCTAAACTACAAAAAATACACTGCATTGTGTATTTTATACACAATGTGCCATTTCACGTATACTCCAGTCATACTGAAATCGTCACCTTTAGTCAAGACCTAAGTAGGAAAACGTGCTTAAAGACTCCTCCTTTTCCAGTTGTTTCTTTCAAAATTGGGTTGACTAATAATGATTAAAAGAAAGTTCTTCATATCCATTTCACCATCAACTTTCCAAGGCAGGGAAGACTTGAACTGAAATGTAACAACTTCATCTTCTATGGTGAGCTGTAAGAAGGTAATGACAGAGCAGCACAAGGCCACCATTTTACCACTTTGGCTGCAGCAGCTTGGAGAAGGTGAGACAAGTCTGACCACAGTGGCCACCACGACTTAAAAGTCCAATTTCGCGTGTTGAACACAGACACCAAACGTGGAAACAACAGTCATCTGGGTAACTGTTTTCCTCTCTTTTCATGATTCTCCCACAGCAAGGACAGGAGAAGATGGAAAAGTTGTTCTTCCCCCTTGATTTTATAATAATAGGCCTGAAAGGCAGGCTGTCTCTGTGAGGGTCACCATGATCTGTAATTTGTTCTCAACTTGGATAAAAATAGAATGAATCTGTTAGTTGTCTTTTGTGAGTGAGTGTTGCCCTGAGGCTATAGAACCAAGATGAAAGCGAGAGTACTGGGAGAATTACATGCATATGAGTAACTGTTTCAGACTCTCTGAAAGCTGAAATTCAGTGGTTTACACAATATTTGGAAGGATATCTCTATAGCCAAGGGGCTAGAAAGACATTTCTTTTAAATGGAGGACTGGATTCCATACAGCATGCACATGTCATTTATGCTACATAAATAAATTACACAGGCTGGATCTGGACTCCTGTTACTTCTCATTTATACAGTACTTTACATAATAATATAGCGGTGCCAGTAAGAACTCTGGAGGAATTACAAGGAAAATAATAAATGATAATTCTGTCAGTGAAAAGCTACCTGGGTAGGAGACCTGACGCTGTTGGCGGTGTCATTCCAAATTCCACATATCTCTGTCAGAAGAACAAAAAACCCAAATTAAAATCAAAAGGCACACCCTGGGAAGTCCACTGTCAGCCTTTTAAGCAATGAACAGCAGAGATCACTGGGTCTGTACGTGTGACGTGATTGCAGCCATAAGAGCTTCACAAACCCAGAAGCACAAGAAGATCTGGGAATCACTGCTACAGTGATCTTCTGCCTGATCAGAGTCTTAACTTGAAAACCTTTCAGAAATACTTTCTCTCACTTGCAGAACATCAAGGGCTGATCCAACATCTACTTAACTTAAAACTTTCAGCAAATTAAGCTTTGTATTTGGAAATCTCCTTATACCTCAAGCAGCATCAGACTGCAGCAGAAAGAACGCGGGGCTTGGACTTAACAGTCCAGTGGCTTTATGAAACTTCTACTGAATAGTTGTGGAAATCAAGATGGCCTAAAAGATTACCCATGTGTCTCAGTGCTCCGTAAAATGCAAAAAGTCATACACAGAAATACTGCTTCCCCATCCCTCACCTCCTGAAAGCATTTGGATACCCTGCTGAAAAATATGACCCAAGCCAAATACAATTTTTTTTTTCATTGTCAAAATATGAACTAGCATTCAGATTTAAAAAAAAAAGTTTTACTCTTGGAGATAACAAGGCTGATCTGTAAAAGATCATAACTGATACGAACAGAAAAGTTATCCTAAAGAAGAAGAACTTTTTATTTCCTTTTGTGGTTGGGATGGGGAAAAGGAAAATAATCTAAATGGCTTAAAAAAGCAAGTTCACCATCTTGTGATGGTCATTTCTGAAGTCTTCTGGTTCTAGAAACTGTTCCATATTTATGATAAGTCCTGATAGCAAGGACACAATAACAGTGACCATG
>JAHREE010000193.1:2871719-2924922 GCA_033628505.1 Tringa tobata
GCCTAAGTGGAAAGAGGTTTGCCAGGGGTGTGTGGGAGAGAAAAGAGAGAAGATTCATTCCTGCCAAGCCATTAGTTTCAAAAGCTTACTGGAATGAAAGGATTGTGTAGATCTAAGTTTTAACAGAAGAAACTAAACCCAAAAAAGAGAGAAAGAAAATTTTCTGTGACACAAACCAGAAAAAGTAACAGCCAAAGATGACTTTAGGCAAGTTACAGGACTAGACAGTAAAGCAATGCTAGTGCACGCAAGAAAAGTAACAAACCCTTCTTCACTGCTCTGCGTGGTTTGCCCTCGTTTGCAACAGTTGATGGTCTTGCAGTTTCTTCTCCCGTCTCTCTCCCGCTGGATTGTTCACTTGCTGTGGATTCAGCATCTGATGGTGAAACTCTGCCACAAACATTAAAAAACAAACAAACCAACATATAACGTAAGTTTGCAAAGGGGCACAGTTCTCACATGCAAAGAATCCCATGCTAAAGTATCTTGTGAAGACTGCCAATATTTCCCTCTGTTTATACGTAAATTTATAATAAATTTTCATAGTTAGATATTCATTGCCACGATGTTGTTGCGTGTGAAAACTGACTGCAACAGGATTCACGTGACAAGATTATTAACTAATCTTTCCTTTAAAACACACTTCAAGAAAAAACTCTGCATTCATAAGCAGCAGTTTACTCTTCAGACACAAAAGAATTATATTAGAAATAAGAAAGCCATACAGGTAATTAGACTAATATTCAGAATATTCAACGCTACAAGTCCACATGAATATTTTCCTGACTAGTTAAATGCAGGGCCATTTAGAAACGCTACTTTTATGTACTTATCCTATTCAGTCATGAGATTATTAAAAACATTTGTTACCTAGAAAATACAATTTCAGTGTTCATTATTTTAGCGGGGGATTACAGAAAAATATAAAGAAATACTATGGTTTTCCCCAACAGTAAAGTTAAAAAAATTAAATAATAAAATAGAAAATAAATATATATAAAAACATAAAACAAATGTAAAATTATTCCATTGTACAAATATAGCAAAAATATAGGGCATACATCGCTGCCCAGGTGACACAACAGCCTGTCTTTTCACATAGGATTAGCCTTTAAGATAGTGTCTCTAGTGACCATTTTGTCTTGTGAACATTCATATTCTATTCCTGCAGGGAGTTAATCACTGAAAGAGTGCACTTGCCTGTGCATTAACCTTGTTAAGTGCAAGATTCGCTTGGGCTAGATGGATATCTGAACTAGTTACTGAGGCTCTTGGCTAAATATCAACCTGCCTAGAGCCCACAGACTAAGATAACTACACCCAGCCAGACAAGTTCATTGAAAGTTAAACCTACTCCTTGCGGCAGGTGATGCTCTGAATTCAACCCCCTTTTTTCTTCTCCCTGAACAATGCCTGATAATTGCACTCTTTCATTCTTTCTGCAGGACTGTAGTACTAATAAGTGACTTCCCAATAATAATAAAAAAAAAAATAGCAGGGAAAAAAGAGAAATGGTTCTCAGTGAGCCTACAGATCGGCACTATTGCATCTTTTCCTCTTTTCTAAGGTGGAGAGGGTGGGCAGACCCATCGTCTCCGTCACCTTTGGCTTGGTTCAGCAGAGTGTAAGGCCAGCATTCTATTTCCAGATCTACTACTGCCTTCCTGTTTCACTTCACTGTGCTTTGTTTTCCTTTAAGTTCTTTTCTCAGTCTATGTAAATTATCATTAAGTAAATTAGAGGAACACAAATAGTGCTGAGCCAACATCAGTCATTCTTTAGAAGCGCTGAGGAACATGCAGTTGTATCCTCTCAAGCCAAAATAAGAGGCCCAAGTCTCAGCTGGAGCCCAGAGACACTGTGCTTTCAGAACCTGGCTGGTTTTCTTGTTTGTTGTTTTTCACAGATAGAGAACATGTACTCACATCACTACTACATTTCCTGGCACACAACATACAGTCCTGAATTGCATTGTGATGAACAGAGTTCTGTATTTCCTCACAAAACAGAAAACAGCTAAAACCAACATAACACACCTAATGCTATCATTTCACATTTCAACTGCTGCCTCAGGGAATAAATGTTTTAAATCTCAAGCTGACATGGGCATGTCAGCATGTAAGGGAGATGATGGTAATATCTCCATAGTTAAGCCTAAAGGGAGATTTACTCTTAAGGGAGGATGAGAGAGAGGAGAGAAATTCTCTTTTGAAAACATTTTGAAGTGTTTGAATTTGGATGCTATTTAAAAAAAAAGAAGTATCTTTGTTCCAAATTCGATCAATGATTCATCATTGTCTTCAGGGGAAGCATTAAAATGATGGCTTCAGAAAATTTTTCCTGCTTTGTTTCTGAATTATTCTAGATGAAATACAGGAACAGTCTCAACTTAAAATTTCTTCTTTATATATATGTGCATGTGAATATAGAAACCTTCCCCTAAGTACTATCTCTCTCTTAGGCCACTTTTGAACTTTGAACACTCGAAAGGAACATGGAAACACTTGTCCTGATTTATATTAATTTGTTTTAATTTATTTAAGCTATATCAAAATGAGGTAGCTAATTTTCTTCCACTATTTTCCAATTTTGCCCACCTTCCACTGTACCACTGGTAGTCTACTACTTATGAGGCCTGTAGGGAGTTAGGAAGACAGGGTCACCGCATGGGAAGGTGGAACCTGAGCTATACAAAGTCCACATGGGGAAGATGCAGCAAGGACCTTTGGACAACTGAGGCTTTAGAGGATGCACATAAAGTTGAGCAGAGCAGCAAGCTGTGTCACAGAGACCTGCAGCTCAGGAAGAACCACCGCTAGTTTCCTTGAAGCTCATTCAAACCTGCCATTAGTCATTGGGTTTTTTTAACTCCCACCATGTAAAAGCACACGGGATGCAGAGACGGACTCAAAGGAGTGCAAAAAATATGAGAGGGAGGGAGAGGAAGAAGAATTACTGGCAAGTGGAGCACAGAGCAACTCTGCAATGAGAACCTGTTTGTGACTCATCATAGCACTTCTCTCCTCAGGGCTCCATTTTTATTCCCACCTATTACCTTCATACTTACCATCCCCCCCAACCCCTTTTTTTTTTTAACACACAGATCCTCTTTTACTGCATAGGTCTGTTACAGCACCTATACTACAAATACAATACTTTCCAGCAAGAGGCATTCACATCATTAGATTATGGGGAAGAGGATAGGAAATTACTGCTGAAGGCTGACAGACACTTTTCCACTGGCACAGCTGTAAATTATCACCCCTTTTCCTGACCAAAACTGGTTTGCTATGACAGCAAACAGATAACCACAAATAAAAACACTCGTGCATCTTCACTGAATTTTGGATATACTGTTTACTTCTGGAAATTCTAACTTACCGTATATGCATTCATCACTATTAATATTATTGAAACACATTGCTACTGGTCAATGGTTTTCATTTGTTTTAACCACCCGTTGCCTTAGAAGCTAGAGAGCACTACAGAGAGAAGGCGTCAGAAAACATACACTTGATGTTTCCACTAAACATGCAATGACTTGACTCCAGGCACCCTATTAGTGTCTTAAATACTCCTCTTAACTGGGCATGTTGCCTTTAAGAGAAAAACGGACATTAAATTCTCACAATCTTGTAATAATGAGTAGCAAGGTGTAACTGATGGCCCACTAGAAAACCGAAGTCCCAGAGATCTGGAACAGTTCTTTCCACTGAAATTGCCCTAAAAATAGTCATCAACAGCCATTAATACACTATCATCTACTGCAATTTGTTTTTTCTCTGTGAACTGACCTCCCTCTGTGTCGAACAGTCTTTGAAGGCTTTGAGGAAATCTTGGATTTGGGGCTGGGCACATCTCCATTTTCAGATGGGGTAGTATCCTTAATGGGTCCTGGTAAAGGAGCTGGCTCATGGATAATGAGGACATCATCTTTATTGTGCTGGCCCAGATGCTGCTTAGCAAAATCAAAGCCTTTCACACTGGGGGCTTGTAGCTGTGAGAGAAGAACAAAGACAAAAAACACGAACCATGAGTGACAATACTTACAAAATCTTTGCTTAAGATCTGCTAACAATGGCCACTAGAAGATGGTCAGGATATGGCAGTCTCAGGAATGAACAGGAGAGCTGTACGGTGAAGAAAAATAAAACCCTCATGACTCTACCATCTTACTTCAATGTATGATACACAGTTTAGAACTCCAAATCAGCAGATACAGTAAAAAAAAAAAAAAACCCTTCTGTTGCTGCTATATCTTTTTCCAGCTATTTCTTCACACTTAGTAATTATGTGAGGAGCTTCTTGTTTACTTGTGGGCACAAGGCCATAGACACCTGTGTACTGACTGAAACGGCTACCACCGCCAGGTCATCTTTCCATTTCTTTCAGTCAAAATGAGTGAAGAGAATTTAAATAATATAAATAATGTCACTGCTGATCTTCCTAATTTTGAGCTCCCCAAATATGCAGGAGTCTGGGAGTGCTTGTACAAACATCTAGTTCATCTGATGAAAGATAAACATTCTGCAGATCTGAGTTATACGGCAGCCTGGCAATGACTTTTCAGCCAGCATGGATGCCTCCAGAAAAGAACTGAAAATCTAGGTTTTGCGGAATTCCATACTGAATAGACAGAAAAATATATAAAAGACTTTGGAGTTTAGAGAAACTAGATGCTTATCCTAGAGATCTTATTAAGGGATTATGGATTCAATTGGCGTTTTGCTTGAGAAAGAAACAGAACTGGGCCTTTCATTTTCATAACTCTGTTTATTAAAAAAGCTAATCTCACCTTGTCAATGACTTGATTCAGACTTAATTTAATCAAGACTCCAAGTTTCAAGCTCTCCTGCTGATTCTTGTGGGCTTTGGTGTAATTAGAAATTTTGAAGAACCACTTAAAGTTTTTTTTTCAAGTCTCGCTCAATTTTATGTAGTTTGGAAGTTGAAAGAAATGTTGACAACTCCAGTTTTCAAAGCACATGCACACATACCCACTGCACAGCACACGTACAAAACCCTCTGTGTGTTCCTAGAGCTGATTTCCTGCAAAGTGAAGCATGTGTTGGAGTCCGTCTACGGGTGCGTCAGGTTCCAGATGTTTAAATGAACCCCCTTTCATAAAAGCTTGGCATGCCAGCATAGTTAACTACAAACAGACTCGTCTGATATCATGCCAAAGATAAGCTTGCCTAAGGAATATTCTGAAACAATCTCTTCAAAATATTTTCTCAGTAAGCAAACATTTTCCAAATGGTTCTTAGAAACGATGTTTTAGCACAGCCAACTGCCTAGATAGACCAGTAGATGGCAATAAAAGCTTTCCTGTAAAATTCAACTATCTGAATGGTTGAGGTTTTGGAGTTCATTTCTCACAAAATGAGTAAGCTTATTATTTGAACAAATCTGGATGTCTTCCACTATACCCCATTTTTCTTAGGCTTTACAACAGTCCCTTCTAATTCAGCACTATGGGTGATTCATTTATTGAATTTCTGTAAATGACTGCAACCACTGATTCAAAAGGGCACTATTGAGCTAGATCAGGTGAAGGTGTAACTGTTTCTCCATTTCTTGAGTCATAGCCACTTAGTAAACCCTTCCTGAAGCTTCACCCTCTTCAGAATTGAAACACTGTCTTCAGAATCTTGCTCACTTAAAAAACCACCCCAAACCTCCTTTTCTTTTTTTCTTTTCTTTTTCCAAAATACTTCTGAGGAAGAACTTTTCACTTCCAGTGACAGAATTATCATGCCAACTAGCAGCACTTTGATTATTGAAAGTTCTCTTAATTACCCCACCTCCACCTCTGATCTGTTTGACATTACGTCTATTCTCTTTGAAGATATTCCTGGGTGCAACAATCTTCCTTTGAACCTCTTCAGTGGTTTCCCTTCTTCTAACCCTTTTTATACTCCACCCTCATGCCTGTACAGCCCTGCTGCAGATCCCTGATGATCACTTTCTTTATTTCACTACTTTCCCCTCCCTTGCCTCCAGCCCTCCTTTGCTACAAAGATGAGGAGAGTCTTCACCACGTGCTGGGTACAACTATTTAACAAAAACATTTGGTGGTGCTCTACCTTTTCCTAAGCACCCTTGACTTGACCTGCAAAGTTACTACTCATTTTTGAATAGTATAATGGGTGGGATGGGCAAAGACAACTAGAAAGACAAAGATTCTAGTAATACTGGAATTACTACTGTGGTTTTATTAAGATTGCTGCATTTCAACACACCTTCAAGATAAGTGTGGCATACTGGGCTTGTAAATCCTCTGGGTAGTAAAGCAACATGCAAAAATACAATTTTTAAATTTTTTCACTTTGAATAGTCTTATTCCAAGCTGCATCTAACATAACCTCTAGTCTAAGCACAGTTATGGAAACAGATATATCTATGTGTACATGTACATACACCACAGCATATGTATGCACAAATGTTTATCTACAGACAGATCACACAGAAGCTGAATGAAGAGACTGTCAGGATTGCAAAGACAAGCACTCACACTATAAGAAATGGCACAGTTAAGATTGTCTGAACAGCCACAACCGGATCCTCTCATGCACAGCTGTTGCAATAGAGTCTTGAGCTACAAAATCATAAATTCATTTCTTCCGTAAGAACCCTCTTGCTCTCTCCCACCCTGCTGGATCCTTGGCATTGGCTGGGCATTCTGCTATTCGTCAAAGTTGCGCAGAATGTAAGAGTTTTATTTTATCTCATTTCATGCAGAAGTTGGCAAACACGTAGTAAAAGGAGGGGATTTAAGAAGAGAAAGGATGTATTCTTCTACGCGCATCTGCAGCTAGGGTGGCTGAGATTTTGCCAATGTATTTCATGGATGCTTGCTGGCAACAGAGGACTGCCAAGTCTCAGGTATCACCATCCCAGGTCTCAAGAAGCGCTCACTCTGGGCACCACAGAATCTGTGCTCTATTTTCCTGAAGTTGCAGCCAGGTAAACTCCTTATCTAGTCTTTCTCTTTCTTGCCATCCCACCCTCTTGCCCCTTTCTCCCTCTGCCAGCCAGCTGCCAGTTCCAGTTTACACTGTCCAAGAGCCTGAGGCTCGCTGTTCCTTATTCCTTTTAACTGGCCTCAAAACAACCTCCACATATAGAAACAGAGAAAAAACCCTATCAACTTTTTAAGGTACTGCTCTAGGGAGCTTATATGCGCTGAATAGGTGTAATTCTATGAGAATTTAGCTGGTAAACCTCTAACAAGTCTCTGACAATCACATGCAAACATTTTCCCAAATGTTTATACCTTGGTCAGAAATGGGCAATTCCCCACAAAATCAGCAAAAGCGTTTCCCTCACACAAAACAACCTTCTGGTCCTGTTTCCTTTCCTTCCCTTCCCCACTCTGCACCCTCAAAGGCTGAGAATATGCATTAGAGCTTCTCCGAAAAAGATTTTTAAAATTTGGACAGAGCATTGTATTTCCTTTTAACCTTGCTCTTTGAAAGAACAAGCTCTTCTCATCATCTTACCATCATATCACCATTCTTATCATCAGGGTGGTGAAACACTGGAACAGGTTGCCCAGAGAGGTGGTAGGTGCCCCTATCATTGAGTCACTGAGACTCAATGGAATGAACAAACAGCTTTGTACCAGATTGAAGAGATTTCCCACATTTTCCTATAAATTTCTGCATGCCGTATTCTTCCTTTTCTTTGCATCAAGTTATAGAAAGTAACAGACTGGATGACCTCTGCTCACCTCAGGACAGGCAGTCAGAATACCACGTGTGGATCAGTCACCTACTGCTCATAAATTAACCATCGCCAAGGAAAGAATACAATCTCTTTTTAAGAGCACTTCTGCCCTGACACCACTCCCTGTTCAGGTGCTGAAACTGAGCCTCTCTTTATCAGCTTCAAGTGCCTTCAGCTAAGACTGCACAAATCCAGTATTAGCAAAGATTTCTTGTTTTAAATGCAAATTGTTAGAGAAGGCTTTCATTTGTTTTCTCTTTATATATTTGTGAAAGGTAAAAGGTAAACTACTGTGAAGCTTACCACCAAGATGAACGCATCTAAACAAACGCATTTGTAAGGCTTTATATTACTATACAAATGCAGAACCTGATGAAATTGAAGGGGAAAATGATTTCAAATTGGTGAGTCAAGACAACGCCTTAATTCTTTTGTTACATACCGAATGAAAAACAAGTATTTGAAGCTCAATTTATAGAAAAATCAAATAATTTCTGCAGAAGCCTACAAAGTCTGTCCACCTCTGCCAAGACTTACTCCATGAAAGCAGATAATAGTTTCAATACTGTTCAAGTCACAGAAGTATAACATGGTTGCCAATATATTGTTTTGCTAGATGCAGAGACACACCAGGAATGTCAAAAATCTGTCTTCTCGAGAAAGCAAATACTGCATACACAGGTCAGTGAATAATTTCAGCAGAAAGCAGAAAAGAAGAAATACGCTTACTTAGTATTCTTCCTGTAGTTCCTACAAGCAGCATTTGAATTTGGATATAATATGAAGAATAATGCATTAAGTCAATTTTGTATTGATTTTATACTAGTCTTGCCTTATTCTTTGTAGCGACAGACGCACTGAGCAGTGGCAGTTAAAACACATTTCTAAGGGAAAAAAAAAAAGGAGCTAAGCATGTTTTCAAAAATAATACTGTAGAGTTGGTACATAATCTATGAATAGGACAGGAATCTCTGCAAAGAAGCCCTGCTGACTTATGACCTTACTAACATGCTAGCACATGGATGCTACAAAAATGACAGGATAAAGAAACTTTACAGAAAAAAAAACCCACAAATGTTCTCAAGTCTACTCATTTAAATGCAGCAAGGCAACGAGAACCAGTGTTCTTAAAATTAATGCATGTTAAAGATGTAAGCCAGTCTGATTTAGGAAGGCCTAAAGCTATTAAACTTCGCAAACTGCCTTCCACAATCTGAGAGTTGCCCCCATCAAGTCCTCCTCCGTAGGGCACAATAGCATAAGGTAGGGTGAATTCACTGCATTACTCTCATGATGCACCAGTAAGGACAATTATTTGCAGCTGCTAATGTGCTTGCTAGAGTCTTCTTAAGTTTAACTAATTTTTTTCACCAGGCTTCATCTTCCCACAAGGATTATTCATCCATGTTATTTGCAGTGAACTGTTCCATGAGATATTTAAAACTTCTACCAATAAATAAGAACTTAGAAGTACTGAAGCATGTTCACCTTTCTCAGTTTCGTTTTACTATTCAGCTCATTCTTGTAATATCATTCCCACCCCTTATGTACATAAGTATATCCTCTGTACTGTATTTTGTTTACATCGGTCTCATTCAACATAACACCATTTTGGATCATAGCCCGGGACTGGTTGTAAAGTATGCTTACAAATTATACATGCGATTCAATAACAATTATGCATACCTGAGTTAACCTTTGTTGAGGTTAGAAGATCACATAGAAGCAGAGTTCCATCTTCATAGCCTCCCTCAAAATACTGAAAAAAGACTCATTTGTATTTCTGAAGGTCTTTTTGTGCCATTAACACCAGTTCCCTATGAAACGGGATATGATGCAACCAATTGTGCCATAAGCACAAACTTTTTCCTGGTCTACTTCAAAAACAATACTAAGCACCATTGAGAAATGGACAGAGGGATCCTTCTCTGATACTAGTTTCAGAATGTTTTTAAGTACCAAAACAAAAAAGGTCGCTAGTTCAATTTAAATTCCTTCACTTGATAACCATGCATTTATGTAAAAAGAAGTATGTATGCAATGGCAGTTCACTATATTGCCCCTAAGCTGGCCTTAGGTGGCATCCCATTACAGTCTATACCCTCTATGACAAGCCCCATCCCTAAAAAAAGCAAGATTTTGAGATCTGAGTGCCACAAAAGGGATTATATATACAAAATACAGCCCATTTCCTCATCTCAGACCAAGCGCCTCTTCAAACAAATTGCATCTCACATTTGTCATCACAACAGCCCTTCTGTCAACTACCACCGTTACTGGGAATAGAAAAAGCAGTTGAATAAACACGTCCTTGGGGAAAAGAAACACGCCTATAGTTACACGGGTTTCTACCATCAAGTCAGGGAAAAGCAGTGCACGGTACAGCCAGTGCTGGCATGGCAGACCAGAACAAGACAGTGTACAGCCTCTGGTTGTCCTTCTCTCCTCTGAAAAGTCAAAACTGGTTTACTGCTTACCACCACACAAATGGAAAGTAAAGCAGGAATCCCACAAAAAAGCACTAGATGATCTTTAAGGTCCCTTCCAACTCTAACCATTCTATAATACCAGGTCAGGAATTTTGCTCCTGGAGCAGGATTAAAAACAAATAAAGAAACCCCCAAACTTACAAAACTTTATAAAGCCTGGAATTCTCAAGACACCTGTTCTGAAATATTTTCTTAAGACAGATTTTTCTTGTGGATTTTCATCATCCCCCTTCTCCTTTGTGCATTTCTTCCTGCCACACTGATATTTCCATGACAGCTCAGTAAATTTCACAAAATACAAGAGGGATCATGTTGTTGAAAGCCCCTAACTCCGAGTACATCTATGCCCACAGGCTGCTGGGATAACTGCTCTAACAGGCAGAATTTTGTATCTGAATCGCATAGAGTTTTAGCCTTCCTTCTCAGACAGAAATGCTGCAGGGTGGATACTATCTTAATCACGGTTTGGTGAGGTTCCTTTGCACACTGGTTGGAAGAAATTGTGACTTAGAAAGAGATCACCAACTTTATAAGATAGACAGGTCACTGCTGTGTCCCAGTTCCACCAGCCTTTTGTCTGTACGTCATGTCAAACAATTATTCCTCCAGGGCCACATACACAGCACCGACAACAACTGCAACCTCTATGAGAGGTAGCACAACACATCCAAAAAATTATAAATCAGGGAAACTGTTTTCTCAATTTGTGAAACAAAAGATTACATTCATAACATGGCTCTCACTGTCTGCATAGAGCACACACACAACACAGTCCAGAAACACTTCCTCCCCTCAAATGATGAGAAAAGTGCCAACAGACTTTCATGGTAGAGCACAAATCAGCAATTTTCATTTATTTTTGTCCTGGTATTTTGTTGCACTCAGTGACTCAAACACATTTATATATCTAAAAAGGGTTTAATGCACACAAAAAGAAAGTGCATTCTTATATATTGAAGAAATAATCTGCTTGCTGCAATGAAGCTACAAGGGAAAAGCAACGTTAAAACCTTAGGCAACAATGATTTCATACTGGCCCATTTCCTTGTTCCCAAAACAGATAAATTCTACAGTAAACTCTTTATCACCTTTTGTTAGGAAAGGCAGAATTTATTTCCCCAGTATTAATCTAGTCTCAGTGGCCTATTATTGTTTAGGATGATATAAAGTTTATCCGTATTTTGAAAATGGATTCTTTTTAACTCCTTTTCAAAAGTAGCCTCTATATAAATGTCACTCTATAAATCCACAGGTCACCTGCACTTTGAATAGCATATACAGTTCTAGTCTCCCCCTCTCAAAAAGGATGGAAAAGAATTAGAAAATGTTCTAGTCTTTTCAAAGGCTAGCAGTTGGTTCAAAGGCCGGTTCAGCAGAATGGATAAGAAAACTGGGACTCCTCTGTCTGAAAAAATAGATGATGGAGATGGGAATATGATGAGAGATCTGTAAAGTCAGGACTGGCAAGGAGGATATGCCTAGGAATCAGCTGTTCAATGTCCCCACCAATACAAGGCTTAGGGGGCACCACAGAAAGCAAGGAAGTGGCAGGATAAAAGCAAAATAACCACATAATTTTGTTTCATAACATACATGTATAACATTCTGTGGAAATCCCTGTCGGCAGCTCAGATGGGTTTAGGAGGTTTACAAATTCGTGGAAGAGAAATGTGTTGAGGGTTGCTAAATATCACCACTTCTAGAGAGTGTCCTTAGCCACAAATAACTGGAGGCTAAAGAGTTAATAAAGGCAAAACATCACTTGCCTCCTTCTCCCCTTCTATAGGCTTTTGCTTTTGGCACCTGGGCTAGCTGGCCTTTCTGTCTGACATTAAGACAGCTACTCATATGTTTGTAAAAGAGCAGATGGAGACATTTTACTTTTTGCATCTATCGGTATAAGCAGTATATAAATGGGGTATTTTATTTCTACAATTTGTGAATAGTTAATCCTCTTTGCAGAAGAAGAGTTCCCACAAAAGAGCTCTTGCAGAGCAATTGCCATCAGAGAAATGTATTGTTGAGAAGTAATTAGGATGTTGAATACCCTACTCCTTGTTAGAATCCAGCTACTGACTCTGAAGCAGCAGAACCTATATGCCAATTCCAAAAAGACAACATTTTGGATAGTTAAGGTTGCTATTAGAAATGAATGATATTTGTTATGCAAACAGTAGGCACAGACATGAATCTCTTGCAGAAACTCATGTCAGTTTTCAAGTAGTTTTTATAAGACTGATGTCAGCTGCCTTTCTTAACATGAGTCTCTTTTGACTGGAATTATTCTGCAATGCAGAGCTGTTGCCTCGACATTATACAGATGAACAAAAGCATTACGGGATGTCAAAACATCACAAGAATTCTCTGTATCAGGAGCAGAAGCCTAGTATTTAGCCTCCAGCAGGGCCGGCCTCTTTGATCCTGGAAACATCCAAGAGGTAGCCTACTGAATACACAATAATAAGCAAAACTCTCAATTCGGAGGTATAAAGTTACACCTGACACACGAGGTTCGGATATCAGATGTCCCTGCTTGGGGGGAAAAATGAAAATCCACACGAGCCCCTCTCAGACATCTTGCAGAACGCTCGACTCGTTACCTGTAACCGTGATTGACAGAGGGAGGGCTGGCTGGCTGTCAGAAGCAGCGCAGATCAGAGCAGACACGCAAGGGCTGGTAACGGTCCCCAGGTGATTACACACTAGCTGAGGTTCGTTGGCACACGATGCAAATTGGCAGCCCTCCAGCTCTGACACTATCTGTGCTGCTGCTCAAGGAGAAGTTCGGCTACTGTATGCTTTGTCCCAGGCTTCGTGGGGACTGAGCCACCCCACCTCTCCCACACGTGGACACACAGTGAGGGGCACTGAGCTGGAGAGCTGTGTTCAGCCTTTAAGAACCATAGTGGCATGGCACTGGGCCCCAGAGAGAAGCGACCCCTGGCTGGAGAAGTACACTTTTTCCCCCTGGGGTTTTAGGATGTGGCCTTGGAAAAACTAGGAGCTGAGTAAGCAACTCAGTCCAAGTTAGCACTGCAAAGGTAATGATCTCAGCATGCCCAGCATTTACAAGAGATGATCCATGACCTTCTAAATAAACCATCAATGGTTTACTTAAACCATCAATGGTCCACAGGTGTGAGATTCTTGTCATTAAGGAAGGGAGCCTTCCCATGAATAACTTCCTAGAGCTGAAGCAACTTCTGAAAAGCCCTAGCAAAGAATTTGACTTTTTTTCTCCAGATGCTTATACACAGCAAGGGAAGTGAAATCCCTGGTGAACTAGGTTCTATTCTAATTTTTAGATGTCCATAGGGAAAAAAAACAATATTGTCAACTCTGTTTGCATTAGATATAATATGTAGAATTTCAATGTCTTTTTTTTTCTTTTCTCTATGAAGAAGAGGAAAGAGATTGACAGTGTTTCCACACAAAAACATCAGCAGTCCAGTAGAGAGCAGAATGATGTTTTGGGCATTAAAGATATTTATCCTCTTTTTCCATGAAGAAGAAAAATAACCTATAGCAAAAATTCTATTGCTCCCAAGAGGGACAGCTTCTTTGCAAGAAAAAAAGCTCAGGTTGGGACAGTATTGTGGTAGGTATAGGCAATGGCATCCTGTAATTTAAAAATGCCACTTATGCATCTTTTTACTTCCAGAGGCAAAGACATCTTTATCCACCAGATCACTTCAAGCTGAATTTCCAGTAGGATGCTATGGCTTACAGAACAAGTCATGAATACTTGATGTGCCCTTTAAATATCTTAGTTTCATCTCTTGAAAAGAATTATCCTTGCACAGACCAATGAATCTTACATAGAAATTCACTGCTCTGACCTGCTTCCTTAGCTCCCAGTTTAAAAAGGATCCAAATAACTTTGATCTAAGCATGTTTTGCCAGCTAATTTCCAGAATGAAAAAGGTAACCCAATATTTTTCAGGTATTGCTAATCCTGCTATGAGGCAGAGGGATAGATTAGCTAATCTGAGTCTCTTCAAGATCCGTTTTAATTTTTACTACATCTTCGAACCTGGTTTTGCCAGTATCATTTCCCACAAAAGTTTTCTTTCCTATGTATTTAAGCTTATATTCATTGAAGTAGTAGAGTTCTGAGACTATCCAGAAGTAAAACATCCATTAGTATTGTCTGAGTTCAGGCTCTCTATGCATCCTCTGCAGAAGATAACATGAGCCTTTTTAAGACAGACCTTTACACCATTCTGTCTGTAAGACACTCATCCCGTCACGAAACAAGAAGGCCAGATGGAGAGAACAGGAACTGGTAGAGTGACATGGTACACCCAATTTGTAGAACAGGCCTTCACTGAATACAGTCTACCCTGCCCAGGTCATCACCTTAGAAGAAACATTAGCTTTGCTATTATCTCTATTATCTTTGAGAGTGACCTGGCTTTGAGGGTGGGAACAAGCAGCAAATCTGGACTCCAGCCCAGCTTCAGCGCTGCTACGGCATATAAATATAGAAGCAATCTTGGGTACTTCTGTGGGTTTGTCACTGCAGGATATGAATATTTTTCGACAGAGCTATGCCTGCTGAAGTGGGAAATATGCTTTATTGACAGTCACAAGTGAGGGACTGTGACCCAAATATCCTAAAGGGATGTCCACAGTGCAGATAAGGGACCAAAGACAGTTAGCTCTGCTGGCATGATAATCTGGCCAGTATGACTGAATTGTGGTGTAACACAACTCCCTGGCAATCTTTACTGCAATCTTTACCTCACTAAGGTATACCCAGGCAGCCATACCCTTGGGGGCACATCCAAAAGGCACACAGGGTCTTATTCACAACAGATAATAGTATTGGTTTGCTTCATCAGAAGATAGACTGTGAGGGTATGCAGCTTGTAACTTACTTTTAATGGTGGTCACAGGAACACAGAAATCATACCTACTCTGTAAAAGTAAACCTTTACATATAGAAGATTAAAATTAAAAATCAAATAATTATATTGTCCGAGTACGTATAAAAATATTTCAGGAAAAAGCATGAATTTAAAACCAGAATTAAGTAGTTAAGTGAAAGGAAGAAACAAAAGATGGTACTAGAATGACACATCGGGCTATAGAATCCAGGAAAATTAGTAGTGTCCTTAAAGCATCTCTTTGAAGAGCACAAATTTGTAAAAACTACTCTAAACTGAGAATAAAAAGCTCCTGCCAAGCTTATGTCTTACTTATGTAATCTGCATTACCGTACATTTACAGAAGTTCTCTCTCACTTCAAGGACACTTCAAGGAACCAGCCTTTTAAGGGCAAAGTCTTTCCCAGCAGCATGAAGCAAACAGGCTTTCCCTTCACCCCCCTCCCAACCTTGTTCTGGGCTTTTAAGTCACAGGTGACATAATTTGCTATCAGCTGCTACTGTGAGTTCTAACAGATTATTATGCTGCCTACTGATCTGTTATGTTAAAACGGCTAATTAAACACACTGAAAAAAAGACTAGTGATACCTCTGGAGATCCACCAGTGCAGTATGAGATCCTATTTCATCTCAACAAGAAAAGGGTGTCTCAGTTTCTTATCTTCCAACCAACACACATTTTTAAGTGCAAAACATATTGTAGACTTATTGCATGGTTGAAAAGAATTCTCTTCTATTTCCAGTATGGATATGCCATGCATGTGTTAATTAAATACTTTGACATTTATACAGTCCGTTTCTACATTTACACTAAAAGAAACTTTTTTAAAGATTAATGGAAACGAGAAGAGCTAGCACTACAAATGCATCTTTATGGTTTTTACCAATGAAATATTGATTTCAAGAGGAAAAACCCAGATCTTTAGCCTAAATATCATTCAATTTACAGATGCAGTGCAAGCCTTCGCTTTCCTTTGGTACCAATGACAAGCTCTGCAAAAAGGGAATGGAAATAATTGTGGGTGCGATGTGGAGGGACCTAAATCCCTGACCACATGATTTCACTCTCTTGGCCATTTCTTTGCACTTACTGTAATAAAAAGTATAAAAAACACAAACAATTTTAAAGGGCTGGACCAGACCAGATGTCCCTATTAATTTGTATGCTATTGTGACTGTCTGGGGGTCTTCAGCGTTTGTTAAATATGCCCTATTCTGACCTGGCATTCCAACCCACTGTTTGAAGACAAAGAAATCTCAAAGACAGCCTGCTACTAAGGAAGCCAGAGTCCTACTTTTGTTCTGGGTCTTGGGCAAGGGAGCAAAATGCTCTTCAAAGTAGGTTCTGCCAGATGTTTGATGTGGTAAGTGATAAAAATTTAAGACACTTTTTATTGCCTTATCTCATTTAGTATTAAAGTATGAGCCATCCACTGGCACAAGGATTGGACTAGATGTCCTTACTGGTCCTTTCTACTTTGCTTATAGTGACTTCCCTAGAGAAGGCAAAGTGACAGGCTCCCTAGGCGAACTAAAATGAGACTTGCATACAAACAAGTTCAAGGCTTCTGACTCATGAATGATTAAGATGAAGAATACTGTGGAAGCAGTGGAGAAAAACAACTGAGCCATTTTTCCAAAAGAAAGTAGAACTCTAAAAGATGTTTCTGTCCTTACAGTCAACCCAACCCAACTGCTTTCTTACAAAAAGCTTGCAACAGCAGAGAGGTACCGAAAAAGTATGTGATGAAATAGCGTACCGAGGGTAATGATCCCCTCTCGCCTTTTTTGTATGACCCTTCTCAAATTAGCTGAAACTACCGTGGGGAACTTCTTCCATCAAAATCTGTGTTTCGTATTACCACAGCACAGGTGAAACAAGGTACCAGGGGGTGAAGTTCATCTGCTTGTTGCCGACCTTGATTCTGACACTCAATCTGCAGTGGCAAGACAAGTGGAAGTTACTATTGATTTGTTCTGACTGCTTTGGAAGTACAACTGCTTTCTGCTTCTCTCATCTTTCACATCATTAATTACCTTGAAAGAGAGCATGGTGTACAGACAAGACTTGTTACAGAGAAAACTGTATGACTGAACATGAGGTGACAGCACAAGAACATGACTACAGTACCACAGGATTAGCAGAGACAGATTATTTTCCCTTTAATAATGCCTCTGAAGGTATAGTCAGTAATAAGCATCTCTGACACACAGACCAGTTCTCTTCAGTTGTAAGAAGGAACAGTAGGATTTGCAACCCTTTAGTCACTTTTCCACTCTTTTTACTGAATACATCCTTTGTGAAAATCCTGGATCACGTATTTTTTAATTTATAGTCTCGGGGAGGAAAGACAAGACTACTGAATTTCTCACCATCCTAACCCAGTCTTCCAACACTCTGTCCAACACACTCACCCATGCAGTCTTATGCAGATCCACTAATTAGAGGTTCTAGTCCTGCAACAGGCTCTCACAACGGAGACACAAGAGCCATGGCATAACAGGGAGCAGCAAGGATAGGCTGTAGCAAATTCTAGTTTCAGCATGAAGTATAACGGACAGTGCAGTTTAGCTGTCAAATTAGTTTAGCAGAAGCTCTCCAAAGAAAAATTCATCCCTCTGCAGAAAACAAGGTCAGTGATTCAACACTCAGTACATTTCCTCTTATTCAGTCCTATCTGAAAGCCTTGAAATGAAGTGATAAAGAAAGGTTCCTTTCAGCCTCACTGCCCACATTTCAGAAGGATGTATCTATCTAATGCAGTATCGTATACCTAGGAGAACAAATAAAACACTAAGGGATTTCTTGAGTTCAACTATCATTTGACTTTTTTTTCTTTTTCTTTTTTAAACCGGAAGGCTCTGAAACTCTGTTTCCACATGCTGTTTAAGGATTCTAGTTGTTCCCTAGACTCTCACATTTGTTTATGCTCAGAATAGTAAAGCTCCTCTCAGCCCAGCTTCCCCTTTTACCTTCTGTCGCTGCTGAATGTTGCTTATCGTGTCTGGCTGAAACTCCAGTTTATCTGTTCGACAAAGTTTCCAGTATAAAATAATAACAATCAGGAGCACCACAGCTACTGGGACGGCCACTCCAACAATAATCCATAGGTTGCTATTCTGTGACTCTGAGGTGGACTCCTTCAGCTTCTCCACAGCTGTGAAATTAAAAGGAAGACAGCAATTTTATGTGGTTATATATTTTTAACTGAGGACAGTTCAAGGTTATGTATTTTTATGTTCTTGTAAATGCTAGTTAAGGGATTTATCAGAAACCAGACACACATCACAGGAAATGTCATACCACTTATAAGTTGACGTATGTGATGCTCAGGAAGCATGGGGAAGATGATCGATTGTCCTGGCCTACCTTCTGAATACCTCTGCTTAAATAACTAATGAAAACACGTTTCTGACACATCATTTTGTAGCCCAAACCTGAGTTGACATAGTGAAATAAATCTAGAAAAGTTATTTACCACTAACAAAGGTGAGAAGGACATCCCAATATTATTGCCTGTCTCCTTCTTTAAGCAGTATTATCAGCTGCCTCTTCTCTTTAGTTATACATCATGTATTTTGTTACCTTCTCCACTCTATTTGAAATCAGTAAGACTCTCCTCCCCAAGATGTATAGTTCTGCATTTTTTATTACTTTTTTTTTCCTTTCTCTGTTTCACTGTCAGTGTGTGGGATCCTTTAGCCCCAAACAGCAGACAGAACTACTGGAAATTGTAATCAAACCAGTCATGCTCATAAAAAGTGAACTGGGGGAATCAACAAAACTTTAATTTGCTCTATTCTGCATAGTGCTTATATGTGGGACTGAAAACCACAGCAGCAACACATTTCCAGTCAAACTGATGCACTTTCTTAAAATGATATTTTCAAGTTAGAAAGAGTATTTTTATGCAATCTTAGTTTTATGTATTATTTTATTAATGGCCATTCTAATGATGAAGTTAAGAGATTAAAAGGAACATATAATAATTCTTGCATTTTATACATCTGACAGCTCATTTATGAAATCATATTTTCTGTTATAAAAATAATATTTTTAATCTATTTTCTTCCAATAAGAAACACTTCAAAAATTTCTATGATTCTATGCCTCTTAAAAGAACTTTCTAATGACGTGCCAAAGATAACAAGTTTCAACATGCAGAATAAGCTATAGACATTTCATGAAGTTTCTTCAACACCTATCATTTCTGTAAAGGGAATTTATTCTTGCAACTTTTTGCATTTCTCCCTAACCAATATTACAGTCCATTAACAAATATTAAGCAGATGTATATGAGCTACTGACCTATCTTTAAATCACTGTTCTAACGAGGGACAGAATTTAGAAACACATCCAGATGGTCCAATTATTAATGTTTTCTTTCTTTTCTTTATGCAGAGAATTTTAAAAATCAGACACATGCTTGTTCTGTTGGCAAAATACCCTGTGGTAAAATGTAACTCCTGCCTCCATATTGCACAGAGAAAAGAAAAAATAATTAAGCATTCATACCAATGAGGTATTTTGTAGATCCTATACAGGTCTGTTACTGTTTTAAAATACTTTGAAGTTTCTTTCCTGATCATAACATGGAATTTTGAGTAGGTCTTCTATCTCGCTCCTTACTGCAAATTATTTATATACCAAGCTTCCTGAATAATTATATGACTATATATGACCTGTCATATTTATTCTGATGTGTGTCTAGTAAAAGATTACATTACTTTTATATTATCTTTAATAAAAGATCACATTACTTATATATGATTGTTACAATTCTATATATTACTGATGGACAAACAAATAAAAATAGAGGCAATCATATTCAATGGAAGAAATAAACTGTTTCTTTTTGTTTATACCCTCCAAAATGCCCCAACTGGCATTAGCCTACATCTTTCACTCACAGAAACTGTAATTAGACAAACAAAAATAGGGACTTGTTAAACTTCACTGCCATTACTCAGCTAAATGAAACACCTATTTCACACTGACACCCTCCCGTCCCGCAATCGTGGGTTTTGTGCAAGCTCCTGGGCAAGATAAATTGTAAAGAATATTGAACTAGCAGAAAAAGATTCAAATGGCAAGAAGGTATCTAGTTAGTAGAGTATTTTTCCAGCACAAGCACTAAAGCAAATGCAGCAAGGCTTGCATTTAAGGACTCTGTTGCAATTCCAAGCTCAGCAGAGTCTTCAAGAAACAAAGCAACACCATGTAGCTCACTGCAAGACTGCTAGAATTTATTTCCTCAGGAGTGCCAAAACTGCAGCACCCCAAAAGCTGCAGCTACAGTGGGCTCTGTGCAGTGCCATAATCTCCAAAGCTAATGTCACCCTTCCTGTTTCTCTCTCCTGGCATCAGTGTGGTTTTGATAGGGCTTACGCTGTGCAACGGTGCCTTCAATGCGGTATCCAAGGATGATTGCAGCCCGCTGGATATCAACCCTGTTCATCAGGTCTGAGCACTTCAGGGCGCTGAGTCTCTCCCCATCCTGGTCCTCCACAAAATAGATCAGCTCCACAGGGTTATCAACACCAACTAACCGTGACACGTTCACAATCTGAAAAGAAATTGGAAAGCTTTTACATTTTAAGTTGTCGTTATTTGGGGCTCCCACATATTTGGTCTTTCAGTCCTCACCCTCTGTCCCCCTTCCCTTCACAGGGCTTGGACCTTAAGGACACTTGTCTAAAAAGAAACATTCGGAACAGCTTTACCAAGATGGCAGCAATATCTGTCTTAATTGTCACTGTGTGTAACCCTTAGTGCATAAAAAAGATTCCACTTTGCATTATGACGTAGAAATACACTTTCTCTTAAAGAAAATCCCTCTATCTGTGACACTAAGGAATGTGCTATTATACTAACCATGTAACTGCTGTGAACTGGTACAGTTTGGAAACTGTCAATATCCAGAAGTCTGATGGGAAAACATGCCGTGTGTAGTGCTCCAAAATACTGTATGCAGCAAAGGCAACACACACGTAGGCTACTTCTTTCATCTGAGCAGAGCTTAAGTCAACACTGGACAAGTGTAGACACACAGAGCTAATATTCAGTAATAGTAATCTGCTTCCAAACTAAAATTCAGGATGTTTTCAGCTAATACTTATGTAAAAGATTCTGAGTGGAAGTCTTCCAGGGGACGACAACATTGCTGGAATAATGTTGTCTATTGTCTTGTCTAACTACACCAGCACTTCTCAAATGTTCCAGGACCCTGGGAAATTTAGAAACATTCATTTCCTATCTGAAAGGAAAATTTCCAGGGAAGCAATCCCTTGTATTACACATTTTTATGGCAAACCTGAAGTGACCATTTCTTTTTTCCTATTTCTTTCATGACAACATACAGATTGAGTATTGAAGTAAGAGAACCACTTGCACTCTAAAGATGCCAACACCATACTACCCTGGAAGCCTCTATTGCCTTTAGCATTTGTCAGTTAGTAGGAGTTACCGAAGACATTATTGTGATTGCACTGTTCCTTCCCTAAATGCCTACTTTGACTTTGCTTTTTTATGAGTAACACACACTTCTTTGTTCCAGTTTTTCCAAATGTCAAGCAGTTACACAGGCAAATACTCTGTTAGCTTCAAATAGAATTGTTTGCTCTTCCTCAGCAAAAGCACCTGCACAGTCACGTTCAACTTCCAAACAGCCTCCCCCCTGGCATCCACCTTTCTTCAAGAAGGAATGTATTTTATGCTGTGGGAAGCAACTGTTCCTTCCTACTTCTAAAGACGTTAATCATCAAAAGAATGCAAGCTATGAGGAAGCCCTGTAGATACTCTCTAACCACCAAATATCTACATTGCATATGAGAATCACATAACAATTCTGAATTCCTGTAAAATTAAATCATATAAATAATAACTCTCCTCTGTTTAACCATTCACATGTAATGATGATCTCAACCTAGAATTAGGCCAAACAAATATGAGGAGGTATTCTATCATATAAACAGAGCTTGAAGAGCTCTGGAAGGAGTTGCCACAAATAGAGCAATAAGTTTAGCTTACTTTGGAATTATCCTTTACTGAAGGAAGTACGTATTTAATAAATTAGCATCTCAAACACTGCCCATAGGCTAAAGTAAAGCAAACACACAAAAACTTGTATGTCTGAGGCTTACAAAAGAAAAGCTTTATATTTTTTTCTTTCCTAGCTTCCAACAAAGCAATCATGTTGAAGAAAGCAGTGCAATGTTCTAGCTCAACAGGGATGATGTTCTGGTCTTTGGGGACATCAACTCAACATGTCCTAAAAAAGCATTTCCCAGGAGTGGTAGCAGTGAGGTATATAATAAAAAAAGAAAAGGGAAAAAAAAAGAGAAATCACAAATGTCAAGAAAATCTTCGAGGCCAAATCAACTGAAAGCAAAGAATAATGTTCAGCATCAGTCATGTTTGATGTGAGAAACAAAACACCTATAAATAGAGCAGAAAAATGTGCATATTTCTGAAACACAGTACAACATGCTAACAGGACCCATTAACCAATGCCACTTCTCATCCTGAATGCTATTCACTCTTCTACCAGCTTAAGGGGCAACCAATCCCTGACTGAAGGTAAAACAAGAGCATCAGTAAACAAGGTTTCAACACGCATGTTCATTCACCAGCTGTAAGGCTGAATTTGGTTTCACAGAACCCTAATATATCATTAGTTAACAAATGTCCACAGCTTCCTATTTCTGCTTCAGCTGGGTTGCCTTCACTACAGCCTGGCCTCAGTGCACAGAGCAGAAGGGTGTATGGACTGGTATCTGCTTTCAGCACGGAGGAACCCTTCCTAAGTAGCACTTAACTCACCTGGAGACCGAGGGAGTTGAAAGGCCACATGGGACTGGAAGTCAATAGGTTCTTCATTTAGTTTTATGCAACCTCTCCGCGTGTAGCAAAGCTACAGAATGAGGGAAATTTAGAAGATTCTTAAATTGAATCTTCCTACGTTTTATGGGGTCGTGGAGCATCCAGGAAGCATTGTAATTATGTGTGTGTTATACACACAGGGTAGCAGTCAGAAGCTGGCTGAATGGGTTAAAAATGGAACAGCTGCCTTTAGAAGGGGCAGAGGGAAAAGAGAACAGATTCCTGCACAAGTTGCCACAACTGCAACAATATAATTTTTAACACAGATTTAGAAACAACAGTATATGGCTTCCTATGCTGAGGAACAGGGACGGGTAAGAACAGTCAGAAGAGACATATTTCGGCACAGTATAGAGAACATGGGAATGAGCACGAAGAAATTCAGTGGATCGTGGAGGTGCAGGCTCGTGTTGGTGAACTAAGCTCACTATTTTAAGATATGTTTTATCTGAAACAATTCGTTCTGAATACCCAGTATTTTATGAGTGCTCTCACCATACTGAGGGAAGCTGCAGACAGAATTTCAAATCCATGGGGCAATGGTTATGGATTTCTGTTCTGGGAAAGTTGATGGCTGAGCATGGTATTCTTGAGGTGACTATGAGACAACTAGACTTATACATAAACAGCAACTGTGACAATATCAGTACTTCAGTTTTCATCACTGTCACACTGATTCACTACAAAACCTTTTTTTTTTAAACTAACCTCTGAGTTTGCTGCAACACAGAAAATTGCACACTGGATCTGTTTAAAAAATTGAGGTACATGCCACTGTGCCCATTTTTTTACACAGTTTTATGCCATTTTGTTCCAAATTATTCTCTCTGTGCAGCTTCAGATTGTTTTTGTCTCAAATTGTAGAGGTGTCTTTATCCTTGAGAGTGCTAAGAATGCAAGCAGAGGCAGAAATGGTATTTTCCAGGCATCTAGCAATATAGCCCATGTGTGAGAATGCATTTAAGCATTTTACATTTATACTCTGGCTGTGAGAGATGACACAGGGAGGGAGGAGATACAAGAATTTCAATACATGGGAGGCAGATAAAGAAAAAAAAAAAAAAGAAAAGACTAATTCAACTTCTGTGTACATTAATGATACCGTCTTTGTTGATACCAGATGTGCATTTAACCTCTACAGAGTAAAGGCTTAACTGTGTTCAGGTGTCAGTAAATTTAATTTAAAAAGTGTTTTCAAGAGAATACCATAGGTCAGTGAACAGAGTTGCCTTGGTAACCAAATCTAGTTCCTAATTTAAAGCGGGGAACTCTAGGCAGTGGGCAAGCTCGCAAGGCGTTTGCAGAGTGTCAGTCCTCCAGTGGGAGGTCCCAGCCAGCAACCCCCAGTAAGGAATAAGGAACCCCTGGGTGAACTGGTTCAGGGTTTGGTTTCGAAGGCATGAGCGTTACTTAGAAACAAGCAAACACACACGCAATCTCCAAAATCCATGTACAAGGATTAGTTTCCCTTTTCTACCACATTCACCTCCAAGGAAAAAAAAAAAAAAAAAAAAAAAATCAAAAAAGGTTCTGCTTTCTGCCTTATTAAAAGTAGAATTTCAGTGTCCAGGCAATTAAATCAAGCTGGTCTGAACGGTTCTGCAGACAATGCAGTATAAAACACATGTGAAACAGGCACTGCAGGTAACCTGCCCTGGCTCTGAGGGAACTCTCACAGGAACGTGTCCGGATGGGAAATGGCAGTGCCACCTGCCCCTGAAGTGCTCCGGCTGGGGCAGGACAGGGCAGCACCCACCCGCTTTGGTGGACCCTTCTCGCCCTGAGCTGGGGAGACCAGTAAGGGAACGGAGATGGCCAGGGCACTGAAGGCAGCACTAAGGAAATGCACTCTGCTGGCTTGCAGGGGGTTGCCCAGCCAAGACCCTGGCTTGCCAAAACAGAGGCAGGAACAGGCTGTGGGCAACTTGAGGGAGGGTCTGGTCTCTGCCCAGGGCAGCGATTCGAGGGGCCTCTGAGGAAAAGCTGAAGCAGCAGCAGGACTCAAAGGCTCTATTTAAAAACCTAAAAAACTCCCAGCAAGACCGGGCCTTTAGTCAGTCTGCACACTCAGGAGAGACACATAAGCTGTCAGCAGAAACCTAAAAGAATAAACCTCTGCCTTAGTGAAAAGCTCAATTTAGCTATTATGTCTTCTCATAGCTACTACGTCCTCACACACATTACAACTACAGTGTTACTTAACGTGCTCTTTAAATCGGAACGTTGTTCTTTTTGTCACTTAGTAGGATCACCTTTTCACTTTCTACTAGGTTCAAAAGACCAAGCACGCTGAAATGAAGGAAAATTAATCATTTTGCATTAGAATCATAGAATCGTTATGGTTGGAAGAGACCTTTAAGATCATCAAGTCCAACTGTTAACCTAGCACTGCCAAGTTACCACTAACCCATGTCCCTCAGCACCACGTCTACCCATCTTTTAAATACCTTGAAGGATGGTGACTCAACCACTTCCCTGGGCAGCCTGTTCCAATGTTTGACAACTCTTTCAGTAAATAAATTTTTCCTAATATCCAACCAAACCTCCCCTGGCTCAACTTGAGGCCATTTCCTCTTGTCCTATTGCCCGCTTCTTGGGAGCAGAGACTGACCCCAGTGTCGCTACAGCCTCCTTTTCTCCAGGCTAAACAACCCCAGTTCCCTTGACCGCCCCTCATAACACTTGTTCTCTAGACCCCTCACCAGCTTTGTTGCCCTTCTCTGGACATGCTCTAGAATCTCAATGTCCTTCTTGTAGTGAGGAGCCCAAAACTGAACACAGTATTCAAGATGCAGCCTCACCAGTGCCATTAGCTTCTGGTATATGTATAAACGAAAATTAAGCCATTTAAATCCTCAAAAAATGTAATGAGAATGAGTTTTATTACTATAAACTACTGACAAAATATAGCTCAGGGCCCAGCCTCTGCAGACGCAATGCAAACCGCATTAAACATGTGCCTTCAATTTGCAGCAACAGCAGATACATATTAAAAATATATATGCCTTGCTCTGTGAAACATTAATACGAGCATTACACAAAAATGAATAGAACTATCTCATGTATAACAGTCAGGTGAGGGACTTCACAGGGTTTTATATGTAATGACTATAGGCTTTTTATTTTTTTTTTATCATGGAGTGCCACCTGTTAATAGTACAGATAGGCAAACGGGAGGGGAAAACATGTTAGTTGGGCACCCTAGGTAGTTCAAAGCTCTTATTCAAAGTGTCTAGATTTAAATAGCAATTTTTAAAATTCTTAGATCCTAACACACACCTTCAGAAATGAAATTTAAACCTCACAAGGTATCACTTCTACTTTCTTAGTACGTGAAAGGAAACTAATATGCCTGCAGTAACATTCACAAATAATTGCTTCACCTTCTGACCACAGTCCTGATTTTCCACAGAGCTTAGAAATGTCACATTTCGATACACTATAAATTTCTTTCACCTTAGGAAAAACTTCAGTCTATAGGGGCTCAACACAAATCAAATGTGTGTCTAGTCTTTCGTGAATACATGCATGTACTGCTAATAAAAGTATCCAACACTGGGGTTGCTGGCAGCTTCTGTTCTTATTTTCACTTCATCATGTCCTAGTACGACAGCAGTCACTGGTTTGTGTGCAAGAAATGCATATGGGAAAATCTGAATATAAAGCACAAAGAACATTAATAGCTCTCCCATAAGACACAAACAGATGCATATATACAACCCACTTCAAACACAGCTTATAAACGTGGCTACGAGGAATAGAATTAGCAGCAGTAAAACTAAAAGGTTTGTTGCAAATGGCTATGGACCAGATCCTCAACTGATGGGGGAGCATGCTTGAAAGAAATTGCCCTCCACTCGGGAGCCCACTACCAGGTGTCTCACTCCAGCTGCAGACAATAGGCTCTAAGGTTGTCTCACCTACCACACACCTGAACATCCTGCCAAAGCAAAGCTACCAGGCTGTTACAGTACCTGATGGCACCTACCCTTCTCCTGCAGGGAAGCTGGGCACCTATCACCTTGCTGCTAGGTGTCCGTATCTCCTTCAGCCTTCCTTCTTCCACATCTCCTTTACTACAGGGCTAACCCTATATAATAGTGTGGGCTGTGAGCACCTGGAGAAGCCCCGTGTTATGTGGGATGGTGTGATATATTGACTGTAACTAAGAGAATCCTCCACTGCCCAAAGACACCAGTTTGCAGACTTTGCACTAATTAACTGGCATAAATGAACAGCAGCACTGTTGTCTGGAACATAAACTGCAGACTTATATCCCAATAAGTATTACAAAGTCACAAGAAAAACGCTGTATTTCCACTTTCTGAAATACTATTCTTTAGCTAGAAGGGACCTGTCTGTAATTTTGTGCATGCAAAAAAAAAAAATTACCTAAGCTTTATTATGTAAAATAGTAAACCCGTAATCTACGCATACACATTTTATAGGCTGTGGTATCTTTGCTAGCAACATAAGGAATATTTATTTAATTTATATGCAAAGGGAGGACTGAGGCATAAAGAACAAAGTGCAATAAGAAGTGTTGGGAATAGAAGATCTGAAGCACACATCTATTTACAGCAATTCAAAGCTGCACAAAATAAAAATAAAATAAAATCTCTATTACTGGAACAGATGTTTCAAGACAGGAAAATAAAAGTAAGAAAATCCCAACATCTGGAAACGTAAGTGGCAGCAAACACTGTAGGATGAAATTAAATAAAGATAATAGGTCTGAACTACTAGAGGGGCATCTGTGAAGTAAACCAACTGTCAACGAATTAGCTGAAAAAAGCAATTTTTAAGAAGATGAGCCATCAAAGCATATTTTGGCTTTCAGTTTGTTGTACTGACTAGAACGAACACATGTGAGACTTTAAAAGTTTAAATTAAGTATCCAAGTCCTCTTGGACATTATGTGAATAATTCCACCTGTGACAAAACTATAAAGCAGCACTGGAATCCAGACAACAGAAGCTGCCATGTGTGCAAGATTTGACATGATTAATCATTGTTACTTGAAAGCCATTCCTGTGACCAGGAGTACTGTGACAAACAGACAGTTAAGGGGCAGAATATACTACTCTACTGCTGCATCAAGCTGCATGTGATTCTATTTCATATTTCTACAGCACCACCAAAACACCACAGAGAGCTGTGAAGTAGCTGTTCCAGCAAAACACATTTTTCACTCAGATAAGCATCCTTTCTCCTTTTGCTAGGTACCTTGTGTGAGTCAGACAAGATAGTAAGTTTTTGAAATAGGATGTTGGTAAAATATTTTTCAATATAGTTTTTAGAAGTCATCAGAATTTTTTAGTAGCCACTTAAAACACTCAATTGCTTCCATTTGTTATTTTTAGCTTAAAAGACAACAAGGTATCCAGAAGAACCATACTTTAGGAGCACAACACAAGCATCATGAACTAGCTAAACGTGATACATGCTTTTGAGCTCTCTTTCTCAGCTCAGAACCTAGACAACATTAACTTACTCAATAATGTATTACCCTTTATTTCTTCCTCTGACTTTGAGCTCTTAATACCTGCACAACGTTGCTGCCTGCAAAACTGGCTCGTCTCCATATCCGCCCTCTGACCAGCGCCTCGTTTAACAGGTGAGCCAGTTTCCGCTCCATCTCAGCCTGAAACACTTCCTCCTGAATTCGCTGGTCGACGACACCCAGGAGAACTACATTGCAGAGAAAGTAACCCAAGAACACAAATGAATTAGTAAAACTTTTCAGTCCCTTTTTTGCAACTTCAATTACAAGCTTTGAGTCACCCTGTGACATCTCACGGGCAATTCAAGAGCAGCTGTATTTGTATGGGAATACTGCCCAGTTCAGCTGGAGGCTACATGTTGGAAAGGAAGACATTGGGTAGGAAAAAGTTAAAAGAAATAAATTTAAAAAAATAAAAATAATTAGGGCTAAGGGCATTTTGAATCTCAAAAAGTCTAGACACACCCGGGATAATGAAGAAACAGTTTCAACTCTAAAAAAAACATACACTTATAAGTGGTCAGTGAATTATTAAAAAAAAAAAAAAAAAGAGAATATTCAGTCTAAATTGCCTGCTGCAACTACTTTCAGTCAAAGTCTTGTGATCGGAAGTCATACAGAGGTCTAGATGAGCAGGGCAAGGGCTGAGAATCAAGGAGAAAAAACAGGTGAGCAGCACATGAATTAAGCTGTCTATTCCAAGTGCATCTTCCCTAGATAAGACAAAATTAACAAGCACGGCAATCATAGCACAAAATAAATGGTTAGTAGCCCTTCCCACTTCACTTCCTAGCCCCAGGTACTCCAGGGCACTGGGGCAGCTAATGCTGAGAGGAATCCTTGAGGAACAACTCATAAGAAGCATGAAAAAATTGTGGACCTTTACCAACAAGATGGCATCCAGTAAAAGAAAAATGGAGTGAGTTGAGCAATAATCACTCAAATGACCTAATTAAACAATCCTAAAGGACAGTAAACCAACTCACCTCTATCTGCAGTAAAATGGTTCAGTTTCAATTCCTCCACTAAAATGGTTTGTATTTTTCGAAAGTCCCTTTTTCAGTGTTTTCATGTTTATTTTTTTTAAGTGTGGTGCTTAATAAAAAGTCACCCAATTAGATGAAATAATTTCGATATCATATTGTCTTAATTTTTAAAATAAAAATATTAAACCCACTTTTTCCATTTAAAAATTTTCACTGCAGATGTTAGAAAAAGGAAATATTTTCATGATTTCTCAGAGAGATCAACAGCATCTGCCTTCTAAATTCAATCATACAATCAGTATCTCAAATAGCAAAATAAACAGACAGTGGCCTCAGGCTATTAAATACACCAAGTAGATGACGATTCTTGCCTGTGTATTGAATTTCAGCATCAATGAATTATGCTTAATAGCATGAACTGTATTGTACAACCGAGGGGCAGCTACAGTTGCATATCCCAACTTTTATGACTGTTGTCATACATGCACATATATCTATGTAATCCAATATTAAAAACCCTCATCTTTATGTGCATAAATTCTATCATGTTACTATGTCATGAGTCATTACCCTTACAATACTATACACAGACTGAAAGGACTGACTCAGCCAAAGTCTACTACCTCTTCCCAGGCTATCTGCAGGAACTGGCATTACAAAAGGTTCCTCTACAGCAAAAAAGGTGCTGCAGTTGGCTTTCAAAATCTTACAGTCAGTAAGTTTAGAAAAACCCAAAGGTACAGGATTTCTGAGCTGGAAGAACGCTCTTCTTACTGCAGGATCTAAAGGAACTTCCAGCAACAATGGACAAAGCAAACCTAAGGCTGAGTAAGAGACGGTGGGGGTGTGACCAAAAAAGCCAACACAAATCCCTAAGGAAGGATGACTTTGAATGTGGAATACACACATGTATCTTCTTTCACACTACTGAACATGATCTGAAATTAATATTTCTTCTCTAAAACAAACCACATGGGCTTCAGAAATTAAGTTGCAACTTGGTTTCCTGCTTAAAAAGTAAAGTGGGTCACTGGTGAGATGAGACAGGGATATCTGAAAAAAGAGTAAGTCTGTATTACTGGTGAACTACAGGTAGAAAAGTTGTGGGAAGACAGAAGTGTATCCAGTGGGACATCTGCACCCTAACAGCAAGTTTGCTAGACATAGCCTGGTCACCGTGGGCTTTCTGCTTTAAAGAAGCAGGTAAGACCTACAGTGCACAGGAAACCTCAACTGCCTTCAAGCATCTAAACGTGACAGCTCAACTGTATCTGTGTATTACAGAATGACAGATGCAGAAGACTTGGGTGGGAGGGATCTGCTGTAAATGAATCAGAAGAGATCAATGAAATGTGATGAAACGCTATCATGTACTTATAATTTATCTATTTTCATTTTGTTTTATTCCTGGCATGTTTTGGTAGAAAGTGCCACACCAAAAAAATAATTTAATTTTCACTTAAAAGAAAATAAAATCCTAAAAATCATTGTGGTATATTGACAGCATGTAAAGTTGACACTTTATGCCTGACAGTCTAAGTTTTCTCACTAAGAATGAGCTGTCTTATAGACAAAAACTACCTTGTGTGTATTATCAAGGAATTGCAGTAGAATTCTAGACCCGGGAATTACATCTCCCAGATATTCCAGGTCACCAGGCCTTTGGTTTTAAAATTTCTTCAGCTCAGGCACATTATTACCTCATAAAAATGCAGCACCCTTAAGCTATCAGTATTAATGTAGGGTATTTATACTGCTAACAAAAATAATTGCACTCTTACTTACTCACAGAGACTGTACATACCTGTTCTCACCCAGGAAGATTTCATCAACTGAGACACGTTAAGCTTAGGATAATGAAAGGCTGAGGGAAAAACAGAATGGAGGAAAAACATCCGTAAGAACAGGATTCTCAACAACATATACAAAAAAAGAAGGCACTTCATAATTTATACTGTCAGTTAGCATCTTATTTACACAGATATATTACTACTCCTGAGGCTATGCATGCACAACGGTAAGGAAAGTACTCGGAACATACATTCCCCAGTTCGTTTCTGAACAAAAAGCAGCAAACTGAAGCAGTCAGATTTATTACCTGAAAGATTTCAAGCTGCTGTACTGAGGTCATTGCTCCTAGAAACTCAAAAGTAAAAGCTCCCTGTCTGAATTGTGACTCTTACTGACCTAGCTGCAGGATTGTACTTTTGCTCAAAGGGCAACAAGGCAACTCATGAATGTCTCAGAATGAAAATAAGACCTTCTCTGAGGCAGAAACTACAAGAAAACACTAAATATAGAGCACAAAACTAAATATATCTGATTTGCATTCCAGACTTGTGCAGGGGGGAGCATTTAAAAAACACCACCTTGGTAATTATTTTTTTATTTATTTTTACAAAAATCACAAATAAATGCATATGCAAATATTGCTATGAACAAATCTTAAGGCTCTGTGTTAGGCTTGGTGGCTCCAAGCTTTCCTAATTTCTCAGATCTTCCAAAAAAATCTCTGCTCCAGAGTGAAATCCTTGCCCCAGTGAAGTAAATAAAGTCAATTTCCACTGAGTTCAATAGGAATAAGATTTTTCCCAAGGTTTCCACTGGAGAGCAGTAAAGACATGTTGGGAAAGAAGTTTAGATGGGGGCTGGGCCAACACTTTCCTCAAGGCTAGCCTTACGCTTCAAATATTTAATCCAGATGCAGTTTGCTAAGCATCATACAAAGGTTAATTTTTAAACCATTTCATAAATAGAAAGAATGCAGCACATCACAATTTAATGACCTGGTCTATGCTAGGTGAATTTAGAGTAAAGATGTCCTATCTTCAGTTCTAGAACAGCTTGCCACTATTATATGTTTCAGAGAAATAGAAAATTACCATTTTTCTAATTTAATCATGCAATAATTTATAGAGTAGCTGACCTCTGTCAGTGTACATAATAACTTATTCTTCTGCCCCTTAAATATTTTTTTTTTGTTAAAGCAAGAGTAAAAGAATTACTAGTTACATTGTACCTTTTATTTTCATAGATTTACAAATATTCCCAGGAAAAAAAAAAAAGAAAATTTTGTTAATCCACCTTTATTTCAATAATAGCACTACTAGCTTCAAGACAATCACGTGGGAGGTCCTTTATTCTGAACAGGAGACATCAGTCCTCTATACACTGATCAGAATGCATCAAATTTCCAAAATTCTCAAACATACAAAAAGCACCTCACAGTCCATTTAAACAAACACCTTTAATTTTGGCATCCTGCTACATGATTCTTCTGATCGTAGCTTTTAGATTGGAGTTCTATTTACTCTGGTCATGCAATTGTTTACTTCAAATTAGAAATACAACCTAAACAAAAAAGCATAAACTAAACTGCATCTGTTGTTTTTCCAAAGCATGGGAAGAGCAAGATAAGAAAATCAAAAACCTTCCAATGGCCATAAAACTTTGAACCTCTAGCAGTTCAGAGCTTTTTCTTCTTTTAAACCGAAATCATGTTTTGCCTCAATACTTAATGTGCTCTTCACACTTTTTCTAATTAGTGCTTGAAAATGATTTAATTCATGCAAATTGCTGGATGACTATTCACTTAAACTTTTCACGGAATTAATGAAATTTAAAAATAAAACAACTTGAGCAGAAAAATCTTGAAACTGCAAAGGAAGATGTGCCGTGATCGTTGGCAACTAAGGCTGGGTTCTAAAACCTGAGGAAGAATGCATGAAATGATGGACACTTCTGCAACTGAGACCATGCTCAGAAGTCAGAAAATCCAGGCTCCAACTCCTATTCTATAGGTCACTCAAGTGCCTCACCAACACACACGTGGCCGCATCCTGAGCTCAGCCAGAGCGTCAGCACTGCAGCAAGAACATATTTGCAAGATTCCTAATGCATCCTGGGACTAACAATTAAAACCAGCACAGGCTGATTGTTATTCTGAGGAGGAAGCCGGAGAGACAAAATGCAATTATTAGTTAGATTGCGGCTGGTCTGCTAATGACTATAGATGCATTAATGAAGTAGATGCTAGCATCATTAGAAGGTTCTAACACGCAGCCCTGAAGCACCATACAGCGTAACGGCATTGATTCCATGCTGACTGAAAAGGCAAAGGGTCACCTAGTCACCCAGAAACCTCTTGACAGCAGGCTGAAGCACAACACTTGGGCAGCACGGCCTTCACCAGATGCTCCAACAAGGACCTCTTTGCCCCTCTTATAAAGAGATGTATGGGACCATGCAGGACAGAAACAGTACCGAATTGATTGTTCTTATTTGTGACAAATAGAGGAACAGTAATAGAAAGCATGGAGAGAATGCATTATTTGGAATCAGAAGGCATCAACTGAAAAGTAAGATTCCACATAAACAGTGGGCAATAGTAACATACTCCAGTAAATCCACCCAGAAAAAAAAAAAAAGTCAAATATTTCTGCAGTCTTTGAACCATATCATCCGATTTTATATTATCCTATTGGCCTTGCAACATCTCCAAGATATCTGAAATAAATGCCACCCATCAACACGCTACTTATGGCACTGAAAATACAGCAAGTCCCAAGGCAATTCTCTCTATTTAAAGTCATAATAAAAACAAAAAGATTTATTCGGGGTAAGTTCATGGAGGTCAATATTCCTCATCTAGTCCATGGCTAGCCTTTGCCTGTCCTCAGAGAAATCTTCCAGCCATAAAGAGATACCAAATATATTATTTCCTATTGTTTTTAATGAACTAGCACCCAAAACCTGTGACTAGACTTGGTTTTCTTTCAGCTGACATGTAGTTCATGACCATCTAACCAGTTTAAAACCTAAAACATGAAATACAAGGTGGGCAACACACAATAAGCATGCAGGAAGGTATAAACTGAATGTCTAATAGAAGCATGTTGCTGAAGTCACCTAGAAGTCTGGGAGGGAAAGAAAAAAGTCTGGAAGTTTCCAGGCTTGGCCACTCCAACAGCCCTACACCTGCACAGAAGAGTCAATTCTGTCAAAATAACAATTTTCACTACTGGGCCTGACTCTAAATGAGTGGAAAAAAGCTGACAAAAAAGTCCTGTTGTTAATGGTGTA
The DNA here is from genome assembly GCA_033628505.1 of Tringa tobata. NCBI lineage: Eukaryota > Metazoa > Chordata > Aves > Charadriiformes > Scolopacidae > Tringa > Tringa tobata. The sequence goes on from JAHREE010000193.1 coordinate 2,906,279, forward strand.
CTGCGCAGGCACAACCCACACAGTTAGAAATATAAACAGTATGTATTATTTATGTGAAAAAATACCCCAAGAAGCAGTGAAAGGACTGTCTGTGAAACGCAACGCGAAGTGAAGAAGCATCAGGGAGCAAACACATTCCTTCAAACAAGGCTCAGATTTGGGATATCAAATACGAGGTATCACTTCACTTAACGATGTTGAGATACAGTGCTATTACACAAATAGCTTTTCCTCTAGTATGAATCAACGTGAACCTGCTGACCCCGACAGCTCAGCTCACCTACAAATCAGTTCATTTTCTTCAGATGCAGACTATAAAACCTACAAAATATCATATACTGAGCCTCTGAGGGAGGGGCGGAGGAGGGAAGAAAAAAATCGTCAACAACATATTAACTGTTACCATGCCTGATACCTAAGGTACAAATAGTGTAGGACAGTATGGCAAGGAACATTTCATATTTACAGATAAACAATTTACATACAAACAATAATATATATAAATTGCTTATCTGTAAATATATAAATATTTGAAAATCCCCCCAAAATTCACATTGAAAAGCAGAGGATTGCCCATCAATTTGCACAGAGCAAAGCAGCAACCTTTCTAAGGAAGTTCTTCACAACACCTTCATTGCTACAACTCCTCTAGACTGAGGGACAGCATAGAAGCAGAGAGTTTAGGGCCTAGAAAACAAAACCATTTAGGCATCTTCCTGCCAAAGCAGCTTTGATGATCTGGCTGTTGGTGATCCTCAACAGACTGCTGAATAAGACATCTCAAGAAGGATCTGCCCAATGCTGCTTTGCCTTTGGACGTGATTTCTGGCTATGAATACTGGAGAGCTAAAATCCTTTGGCTCAAAATACAGTCACAGCAACAGTGTTAAAAAACTGTAGAAACAGCTAAAAAAATAACCGAGTGTGGTTGCCTCGCTTATAAAAGCGTATGAGCTACATTCATTATTGTGCTTGCTGACAGACAGACCCACAGCTCTAACAAGCTGAGAAACTCCTGTTCCCACTTTGCTGACTTGTCACATCGCACCATGTCTGGTGTTCCAAAACAGCGACTACAAACACACCGATGCACTGCTGAGACCAGACTAGACAAGTTCAAATGAGCTGTCCTGTAATGGGCTCAAGCTACAGTAAATATGAGGAAGTCAAATGCTGACAAGATGCTCCTTGATTTAGGGCACCATACCCACCAAATCCTCGTATTTTCTATGTTGTGAACTCTGCAAAGATCTCATAGTTCCTAAAAATTCTGAATTACTAAATTGAAATCCAACATTTTTAATTTGATTTTTTGCATTTTTAAATTTAATACAACATTAAATGTTTTGAAAATTTTTTGAAAGTTTTGAATGTGTTTTTTTTTTTTTAATACAACATTAAATGTTTTGAAACTTTGTCTAGACAAAACTGAAAGTCATCTTCAACATTTCTCTATCAAACAAATTAAGAGATACCATCAACAACAAACACTGGCTAAGATCTCCGAGGCAAGTGCTGTGCTCTGCTGGCAACATTAATTCAATTAACTACGGCAGCAGTTACTTAGGTGGGGTGATTGAAGGCAAGGGTGTATACAAAGCTTGTTCAGCTATCATCATCCCCGTTATGGGGGTGTGCATCAAAGAAATGGCATTTTTCAAGAGTTCCAAACAGGAGAATGTGGGAATAAAGTCTGTATCATGATGGACTTAGTCATCACTGATGAGCAACTCTGCCTTCCTACACTAAGGGTCTGCTTGAGCATTTAAGGTTCAGTATCGTTTGGGAGATTTGGTGGATCTGAGGGGAGGAAGAATAATTTTGTGTTTAAAGAGTCTGTGGTGGAATTTGCAGGAATGAAATTACCATATTCCTGGCATCTTTGTTTAAAATTGCCAGACTAAACAAACAATTCCTGAAGCTTCAGAAACAAAGTTATAGAAATAACTCGCCCACAGGCTTGGACATGCCACTGTACTAACAGAGGCAAGATTTGCCAGGCCACCACAGCCAACATCTACATTACTTCATTGCAAACCCTCAGAGTAGTCAGGAACAGGGGAGAAATCTGAATGGGACCTTTTTCCAAAGGCACTGCCTGACCTCTTAGCTCATTCTACTTTGCATAGTTTTCTCATTAGCATGTGAGCTACCACCGAGCTCCACTGGCACTATAAGCATGCAGATAACACAAGGAGAGCTCCTGCTATGAGCACTAAAGAAATTACCTTCAAATTTCCTAGCTACCGTCAGGAAAGGAAAATAAGGAGAACAGCATACATGCATGTTTAATAGGAATGTTTTTCCCCTATGACCAGCCTGTCTTTCAGGATACATCAGCCTTGGTAGAAATTCTGTTATCATTTAATTGCACCACAGCTCCATTGGACAATCCCGAATATGGATTCTCAGCAAGGGGCAACCTGCAAATTCACTAGACATCTCACTCCAGAATACGTGGACAAAACTGAAAACTGCAGGACCCAATGTGTGTACATCGCAGGAAAAAAAAGCCCCATGACACTGAAAATAATACCCAAGAGACCAAAAGTAATAAACCCTAGGGCAAAGGTGCAAAAGAGACAATGCAGAGTAAAGAAAATTGTATTTGAAGCAATCAAGACAAGAGCAACATTTAATTTGAATTCGGTGAGAGATAAAGACCACAGCCCACAATCTGAGAAATTCTGTGGCCTCACAAGGAACAAAAGAAATTACAGTCAACTATTGACAAGGATTCTCAAGGCTTTTAGTCCTGGCTGAATTAAATACAGCTACCACTGCACAGGTACAGTCTGTACGAGACCTACTGAGAGCAGAAATGTTTAAAGGAAATGAGACAACAACCTGCTACATTTTTTAATTGATTATGGGAGCAGAGGGCTCAAACTGCTGAAAAATGAAAGCAAAAAATTTTCAAAAAATTAGTACTTTTATGCTTCTAGTCATTGGGAAAGTATCCTGTGGAGTCATCTTATATAGATTTAGAGGTGCTATAGAAAACAACTTCTGTTGACAAACACTCCTACAATATCTTTGTTGACATACTACTGTACAGCTGCATAACAAACAGCAGCTGCCTTTAGCCCTGATTTTCCATTAGACAATTAACTGTATAGACAGAGTCATTACGTCAGGTGCTATGCACCTATATAGCTCACAAAAATAACTCTGATAATTAAAAAACTGCATGGGAAAACACAGTGACATAGGAGAAACTGGGAATGAATGGACTGGGTTAACAGTAAGACTTGCCACCAGGAAAGGCAGGGACTGTTCTCTCATGATCTTGCTTAAATTCATGAGACATTTCTGTCATGAATAATCCATTCATGTACAAGGATTAAGTGTTGAGTTTAGAAACTTGGCTTATTTATGAGACTGAGGTAATCTGAAAATCTAACCAAACATAAGTTGTCAAGGCTGAGTGTTAAGCCAACTCTGCTATGCAGGCAGTTCCCATTAACCCACGTATAGGATGGCCATGATGTGGAAAAAGTGACTTGCACTGCAAATTGTACACAAGAAGCATGAGATATGCTTAAAAGATTATACCTTAAAAGATAATAGACTATTCAAAAAAACAACTGCTGCTAGCTAACAGCCCAGATAGATTATATGGGCAAATAAAAGCTTCTGTTGCCAATGTCCCAGTTGTTATAGAAGTCAGAGCCACAGCTAAGTGCAACACAAAGCCCAAAGTTATAAATCCTGCTGAGAAGCAGCAGCCAAGGCCCCTGTAGAAACATCCACAGACACACACCCTGGATCACACTTCACAGCAATACTGATAAAAGTGACTTTTTTTTTTTTTTAATCTGAACTAAGACCAATGGACTAATGAAGCCAGGTTAAGCACAACTGGCCCAGTGCAGAAGGAAAGGATGATGACAAAAGCAACAAGCTGCTGTAACACTGATATGCAGTATGTGGACAGAGAAAGGCATGGATTTGTTCTGAAGAATTCATGATACAAGTTAGGTACTTGAAGCTGCATTATCTCATATGTACAAAATCACTTTAAAATTGTAGAGAGGAAAAAATACTAAAAAAAGTATTTTGCCGTCTTGGCAAACAGCAAGTACTCACGTTCAGCAATTTGCTGCACAGGGAAGCCCAGGTAGAAGCTGAATTCCACCACAGACAAGTTTCTTAGCTGCTCACTGACTTCGGACCCATTTAGAAAACCGTATCTACCTCTCACGGCAAAAACAATGCTCACGGGGCCTTGCCGAAACGCTCCCCCATGCCTACTCAGAGTTATATTCAGTATCTGAAAAGACAAGATTGAAGCATAGTCAGCAAAATCGAATCACTGGCATTTCCGTTCCTTCCTTGACAGTTTTTTTTTCCCACTAACATGAAGGAGGGAGAGAGCAATTCGCATCAGAACAGAGGAACGTCTGTTCCAGGTTGTTTCAGCCTGCTGAGTCTCAGAAGAGGCAAAGCTGCATGTGAATTCCTCTTCTAAGAGTTATCCTTTAAGGTCAATCATAATCCGGAATGACCTGAAAGCTACAGTCCAGAAACTGATGGAAAAACCCACCTGGAGAGATAGTCAGCAAAATAAATGTACCAATAAAGAAATTTTACAAGAATACCAAATGCATGGAACAGACAGGGAGAGACCATGGCAAAGAAACATTCTGAAAACCTCCTGCACCATGCATGCCCAGACCCTGCCACTGGTTGGAAGCCTGATTTTGGCACCAGTATACACAGCAACTGTGTTCATGTAGACACACGTTTTCCAGACAGTAGAGAAGTATTTGAAATACTAATTTGCTGAGCTGATAATCCAAGAAATTGCTTTGCTAGTTCTGTCTTCAGTCTATCCAGTCACAGTGTCATGCAGTCATACAGTTCTGAGCACTTTACTATATAGTTCTTTAGGTAGTAAAAAGTTGATGTCAGTTTTCCTGCTATGATTTTATTTTAGGGTACTACAGATGGGTATTTATGGTGCCAGTTAAATAATACAATAAAATTTTTACTAATTTTGGTATTACGACAAAGACAGATTAAATTTAAGAATTCAGACAGAAGAGGGAGTTGGTCTCATTAATTGAGAATTGAATTACTGGCTTTCCAGGGAGTTTTAAGCTCTGCTATGTGGCTCAGTACCCAGCACATACGCAATATATTTAATATGTGAAGTTCCAGTAGCAGCTGCCATGGACATCATACACTGCTGTAAGTATTTCTAGACCTCAGAAGCAACTAGCGTGTTTGTTCAGATAATGGCAGAGAGCATAGAACTCCTATATACCCTAAGAGGATACCCTGAGTGGCAGTGAGACCTGAAAGATGTCTTCCAACAAAAACATTCTAACCACACCATACACTGTAATAGTAAAATCTGATGGTAATGATGTTGCTAAGGCTCAGGGCAGCCTTTATATGAAAAACTATAAAAACTATTAAATTCAATAATGCTTTTGAATATAAATCATCACCTTGGATAATTTTTTCAAAAAGCTTGAAACCAGAGGGATATACAGTGTCATATTATTTTGTAGGGGGAAAAAAAAAAATCCTGTCTTCATAACAAAGGTTCATAGTTCTATATGATCTAGATGGCAAATTGTAGCCAGCGAACACCTAACTCATTTTACTGGCTGGACGAAACACAGGACAACCAAAGGTGAGGATAAAAAGGGACAGACAAAATATGCTTATCTTCTTACCTGCACAGTGAAGTTGTAGAACTCCTGGTGTTTGCTCACCTCCATGAAAGCCATTGTCAGCCCTTTCTCAATGCGCCGGCTAAAGTTGCAGAACCCAACATCCACGTTACGAGGCACAAACTGAAGCACTGAAGGTGAAGGGTACACGTTATTCCTACAGACAAGTACTTCCACGAAAAAGAACAAAACAAGCAAGAGAATCCACAGGACTATCACTTTTTCATGGAATTCAGGACATATTCAGTGAAACACTGGATAAAAATACATTAGAAATACATTTTATGTTGGTGCAGTGAATTCTCTACCCATTAATATCTGTTGCAGCAGTAGTAATTAGATTACTGAAAGACATTAGTGACAAAATACCCACTGTTTTCCCTTGCATACTGAAAGACCTTCACTACATACATGTGGCTAATTTTACACGACTTGAACACTGAATCAACCACACTGAAATCCTTTGTACTCAGCAGATCAATGAAAATCTTAAGGAAAAAAGCAACAAATCTCTTTTTCTTGTAGACTAAAGTACAGTATTTGGCTTGTCTAAAAGACCACATATTGGGTCCATTAAACACATTAGTATCAGTCTAACACTTTCAAACACTTAATTAGCAAAAAATCTTTTCAATCTAGATACATACACCTTAAAGTCTTTCACAAGAGAGAAAGAGCAAGCATGGGACAGACAGAGTGAGTGTAGAGGAATGTGAGCAGACACACACACATATTAACTAGATATATATCTGTAGATTACCTGACATAGTCTTACCCAAAGAAATGCCATGATTAGGTTACAGACCCTAATAGCAATGTTATACAAGGTTCAAGAACGGAACAGATGTCTATTGTCTATCTATATAACCGTGTTAAGCAGTGGAAGGAGTTAAACAGTTAAAGAAGTGATGTCTTACCATGTAGCTGTTAACAGAGCAGAAACAGCATGTGAAACATACCTGAACAAAAGCACCATGTTTGACATTCATTAACTCTCTGCCTATATACTCAATCCCTGTCACTACCTCATTATGCAGTCAACCAACAAGGCAGGTGGCTTTGTTATGCAAATAGCGCCTGAAGAAGATTTTAAATGATACTAGTGACTACTCTCAAAATCTATTATGTGGATAATATTTTGCTTTAGATTATTAGCAGTCACGGACTTCACATAAGCTGCTGTCATACAGCAGCCATGGAAAACCGAATATTACATGAGCAATTCTGCTCACGTTATACGTGAGCAATCAATCCTCCTGCTCAACAATTCTCCTACATTAGAAGAATTCTAAGAAGTAGAATTTAAGGTATAAAAAAATATAAAAAACAATAATTAAGATTCACAGCAGTAGAGCGCAGGGGTTTGACTTGACCTTGCATACTTAATCATAAGTGAAGAAGTATGAATCAATGTGAAGCTACATCTCCTCCTCTTCATGTCAGGAAGAACTCACCTGTCTGAACTTGGAATCTGTTATCTGGCACAGTGAAAGAAGGATGCAGTGAGAGGATCATGGGGGCCTCGCCACGAAGAAGACTGCTGTTCACAAGCGCGTTTATGACAGCTACTGCCGTGTACACGAAAGGACCCGATGTCACCAAGAAAGCAAATCTGGGGAAAATGTTATAAACCTACAAAAAAAGAAAAAGAATTTAAAAAAAAAAAATTTTCACTGTGAAATTTGGCAACACTCTAGACTTACATAGCTTTATACATTTCAAAGCCACATCATCAAGAGAAATACAATCTTTAATTTTCCAAGAAGGAGCAGAAGCACAGACACTGATAGCGGTGTGCCTTGCAGCCTCTGCTCCAGTGCATGAGAGAGGCAACTCCCCTGTGGTACATGCACCTACTAGAATCTCTTCAGTACAACACACCAATCTGAACACCACTTGATTTATCACATCCCAGCACAGTAGCACTCCCCCTTGCCTGCATTCCCCTGGAGTACATAAGAGTTCCCACACAAAATTGCTGTTTACTTACAGAAGCTGTGCAAGCGGTTCAGTGTCTCAGTCATACACTGCACAGCAAATACACCCTATACTATTCACATGTGATATGTAAGAAACAAAATATACATAACTTGTGTTTTATGGATACAATTTTCACACTCAAGAATGCCTTCTTCCAGAGAATACTTCTATCTGCTTATTTAAGCAGTTACCACTATTAGAATTTTGCTCCTCCAATTAATCTCCTGACTTTGAGTCTTCTTAAAAATCCTAAGGAACCTTAGTCAACATGTAAAAGCAATGAGACTGTTAAGTTAAATATAAACTTAGGAGAATGTTTCCATGCAGACATTCTTATCCTCTATTGCTCTGTCACAACTGGAATATTTTCTTTACTTAAACATACTTCACAGTCTTCTCTCCTTCAAAGAAATTCTCAGTATCAAGGATATTGATATCTGCAGCCTTATTTTTTTCATTGTTGGTTTACTCCCCCGATTTGCTTTATTTGCCTAAGGTAGTCACACTAAAATATTTTGAGATGTCCAACATGACGGCCTCATAAATAAATAATATAAACTAGAGACACAAAGGTTCTGATAAACGTGCACCTCTTAGATGAAGACATGCTGGCACCTTGCAGGTTTTGTGCTGGTGAAGGGATATGTTAGATATCCTCAACATCCTTATAGAAAAGCACCGTGCTACTTAAATTGTGACCCACACGTTCCTTACTGGTATTTCTGCAACAGTGCAAAGTGATGGCAACTGCTGTTTAGATGAGACAGCAAGCAGCTCTTTCCTATCCTCTAAAAACCGTGCACTTCAAAGAGACCATCTTCACCAGAAGAAACTACCTCAGTAGCAGAAAGAAATTAAAAAAATAATCTATGCTGCTCATTATTCCTCTCTTCCTTCTTAGTCCACAAATATATGCAGGATCCAGCTTTCATTTTAAATGGATTTAGACCCACAGAACTCAAATTTGTTTGATATGAATAATATGCACAGCTCTTTTCAGTTCCTCTTATCTGAAATTTTGTCCTTTTATCTCAGGATGAAATGATCTCTGCAGCTTCAGTTTGTCAAATGGAAACAGCCGTTATAATGGGTAAGACATGCCAAAAGAAAGTTGCCCATTACTTGCAAAGGAGACTACCTAAAAGGCGAGAAAAAGAGGAATTAGAATTACAAATCTCAGTGACAATTTGCTGGTGATTCTTAAAGCAATATATGCTGAGGAAGAGAGACCTTGTGTACCCAGCATATACTTATGCACTAGAAGCAGGTATTTCAGACAAGAAAGCAAGGCTCTGATAACTAACTCAGCTGTCTCCATCTCTGAGCTGTTGCAGTGCACTGAAAGCAGCCTACCCTGAACACCTCTTGGAATTTCACACCAACTTTTTCGTCTTAACAGCTAACATTGCTTCCCTTTTGTGCTTCCCTGCAGCAGAAGTGTGACGGCAACTCCAGAAGAATGGAAATTAAAAAAAGCAAAAACAAAAACACTTTTAAGTGTAATTTTGAGGCGGGTAGATTACTACCCCCACAGGTCAAAACAATAGCTATTTCGGCTTGAGATATTGCAGGGGTGTCTATAGAGTTAGCTCTCTACAGCCTAATTCAGATGACAGGAATAATATAGCCATGCCAGCATGTTGCTGTTTACAAGCTATTTCACATGGAAGTTTGCGAAGTTGGCTAGGATAGACGAGCACAGCTCATGACTCTTGGTTCATGAATGAGAATAGCTCCTCTTGGTACAGCTCTAATGGTTTACCATCCCAGCTGTCCATCCAACCCTCTCTTGGAGGTTTCACCTCTACTGCACAGTTAGATGCTAACAAATTAGCGAACTGAACCACCACGTTTTACATTGCCACCTATTGAAATAAACAAGGTAAATTTCCTAAAGAAGTACAAATTTCTTATCATAACACTTTGGCCATAAAGCCGGAGAAGCACACAAAGCTCCATGTGCACTTTGGAGCCATTCCCACAGCAAAAGCAGAAACCTCCAGTAGGAGCAGAAAACCCTTGCACCACCTCAAGTTCAGCTATCCCTTCTCCAAAGTGCCATGGCTACTCCAATTTTGCTGTTTCCAGGACACAACCTGTCTCATTCAAAACTACCCTCATATGAGAGAGCCCTTCTAGTACACAAAGTTTTCAAGCCTCCATTTACCAGAGGCCAGAAGAGTATTTGGGGAAAACATCACTGTATGCTTACCCTGTCCCTTATGGTGTTCTCTAAGTATTTGCTATTGATTATTGTCCACTAAAATATTTGATTAGATCCACCTTTGCTACAATCTAATCCACACTTACACTCCATAGTACTAAACTATGTAAACACATGGCAGAGAGCATAAACAACTGATTTCCTCCCCACCACCTTATTAAGCATCCTGTACAGAGCCTACAGAGAGCGTTTAAATTCCTGAACATGGGCTACAAAGGCCCACAGGTCTTAAAAATGAAACAAAGCTTCTGCTTCTATGCACATTAGCATCCTAAGGCAACAGTTTTCTCACTGCTTTTACACACCTAAATGGTACCAGCCACAATTTCAGCAGCAGTGAGTAGCCATGGAGCCAGCCCAAGTCCACAAGGTGGCATCCTTGAAAGAAGTATTTAACTGCCTGACAGTGAACCGATCTTACTTTGAAGGCAGAAGTTTACTAATTTTAGATTACAGAAACCAATAGGCTACGGATAGGCCCTAAGACCCACATTAAATATGGCAACAAAGTGGCTGAGGTATACACTTTACCACATGATAAAATTTCCAAGCACAAATGAGGCTGGCAAAAAGCTTTTTCCTGTTGGCATGAGCTTAACAGCAGCAGGGGTCCTGGCGGCAAGTCACTGCCAACACTATTTTATTTCATACCCCAATGCAACAAAACTAAGTCAAGGGAACATTGTATAACAGATCTTACCCAAATGTCATAAGGTTTACATTAGAGAAAGCTGACAAAAATCGCTCTTATTCAAACAATGGGGTCTTATTCTTTTGCAGATGCAATACATAGGGACTGACTGGAAAGAACTTTAAAATTTAAGATTATTCTCACTTTGCTGTAAGGACTTTTGGTAGGAAAAAGCTGACAAAAGTTTTTTTCATTAGGCAGAATTCAAGCCTGCCTCCTTTTTTTTCTTTCCCACTTGAACAACTTAATGTTTGAAATAATAAAGAAGCAGAAACCAAAGTTTTAACTGAAAAAGTTGGGAAAATAAAAGTTTTAATTCTTCTTTCAGCGTTAAACTTGGTTTGCACTTAAAGTGAGCAGCAGTTATATCCACTGTTGCCATGGATTTTATTTTTAAAGCATACATTACTACCAAGTTAAATTTAACAAGACTGTCTCCTGATTTACTGTGCATTACATCACAGCAAGTGAACAACATCTGTGAGCTGTAATAGGAGACACAGTAAAAAAGCAGCTTAGGGAAGTGCACTGCTTTACCATAAGTTGCAAATGTACACACTGTTCCTGGGTACTCTCGACTGACAAAAGTCAGTTCTGCTTGGTTAATTAAGGTTAGCAATATAGATGAATTCTATTTAAAACTTTGCATTACATCACCATTAAACATGCTGCTACTATAGACAGCTTTTTAGTTAAAAGAACAGTTCTGTTAGTACTTCACTGCTAGAGGTGAAGACATTCGCTAGTGATTATATTTAGTGCAAAACCAATACCCAAGGCATCACAAAGAGAACGCATATGATAGCAGCATTCTAGCATAAAATAAGCATAACTGATTCCACAGAGATGTTTTCTCCTTTTGATAAAAAAGAATTTGCAAAGAATGAAGCTGGACTAGCTGCATTATTTATAAAGACAGTTGCTTCTGAACAGCCTTAGGGCCAAAATATCCTATTGAGAGCTTTACAAAGCAAGAGTGGGCATGAAAGGAAGGAATTTAAAGAGCAAAAACATAAAGAAGCAAGATATCAAATGCTGGCTCCAATCAACCTTCAAATATTTAGAAATAGATTTTGTCTTACTGCTGTTACTATTAAGAAGATAAGCACTTTCATATTACTGAGGCATATAAGGTCACTGAAAATTAATGTAGTTCTACCATCATGAACTTTTGACTTCTGCTTGACTATGCCAGTTTGCACGATCTGAAGATATAATTCACAAACCAGAAGAAAATTATCTTCTTTACAAAAAAAAAACCAAACCCTGAAAAGCTTACTGGCAGGTATTACTAAAAGGACCTAAACTAAACATAACTTATAGTGGCAGCTCATTGTGGCTGGAATTTGACAGAAATTTCTAACAGTCCTATCTTAACTGAGTAGCAGAGAGGTATATTCTCAAACACCAGCCAGTTGTTTAATTACTGAGTGCAGTGATTATGGCAGGAGCTGTCAAAATGCTGTTTCCCCACATGGATCAGCAAGCAGAAATTAGAGGCACTAAGGGATCCTGTGCATGGGGAAACTCAAGTTACGTTCAACATTCAAATTGCTACTTGAGAAAACATCATAATGAAAATGAGATCATAGGCTCAGAAAACTAAGATAATGTGGTGCTGGGCTATCACAGCTGGATGAACACCAACATGAAAAACTGTAAGTGCAGCTGAACCTGCACCTACACCAGTAGCTCCACTAAAACATTTCACTTTGTCCCCTGTGTTGAAGTATCTGATTGTATAACAAAGGTATCCCCAAACTACCTCTACAGTCTTTTCCTCTCAGACAGAGGGTTTGAGACAGAGGGGGGCAACAGAGCCTTTAAACCTCATCTCAGGAAGACACTCACTTTGAGGTTAGGAAACAACACTGAAATGTTGTTCAAAGATGATTCCTTGATCATCAAAGCAGAGGAAGCTTTCACAAAAAAACCAAGAGCGCAGCAATTCCTAGCTCTGTGAGTTGGGGAAGAACAGGAGACACACCTATTTGAAGGCTTAAAAGTAACATCTTACCATTGCACGCCTGATTTTTTTCCCCTGTCTTTTTTCTCTACCAAGTCCTGCATTTGGGATTCCATCACTTTCCTTGCAAGTGCTGACGGCCTCACTCACAACATTAAATAGTGCAAGGCTGTGCAGAAGGTTTTGGTTTGTTTAAGGTGCTAAGTATATAATCAGCTAGCAGAAGAAACAAAACTTTTAAACAGGTATTTCTAAGTGTAAAAGCTTTTCAGTTCAGTTTCAATTCACCAGTCAAAGGAGGTGAGCAGTAGAGGCTGGGCACTGCTTGCTCACCTCTGACAAAACCAAGAAAGCTCTGTCCTAGAAAATGATGACATTCTGTAAGTAAAAAAAAAAGCCGATTTCATATTCATGTCAAAAAAAGCCCAGCAACATGACTAACATTTACGTTAGAATAAACCTCTCTGATACAGTACCACATGTGTTGCTTTTAAATCACCTTTTTAGCCTGTGAATTAAACCCACTATTTTATTACACTGATCAAAGAGTACTTGTACACACTTCATACCACTTACCTCTAGCTCTACTGATCGCCTGAACTGAACTCTGAGCACTTCTCTGATGGATTCACTGACATTTTGTAGAACAGCTCTTCGGGCCAGCACTGGAAATTAATGTCAGTCATTAAATACATTTTAGCTTCATCTCCTGGGCTTTGGTTCAAAGCTGCATTTTCAATTGTGCAATGCATGAAAAAGCAGGCAATGAAATCAACTGCATCAAATGCATAAGATAATGGACAAGGAAACAGGTAAAGGTGTGACTGTATCATAAAAAGTGACTGTATATACGGTTTAAGGAACTCCAGGTTTAGTTTCGCTCTCCTGTTCTGTTTTTCCATATCTAATGTCTTGAGCATTCTAGCAAAAGAACCTTCTAAAGAGCCACTGAGGCATTCAAATTGGATCTGAAAGTCGCAGCACATTCAGTCTGACCTGTGCACAATGAGCCTGCTGTCATACCGCAGTTAAAGTTTTGTAGGCAATGCATGGAATGCAGATGAGGTCAGAAAAAAGCCACAGAAAATATGCATCTACTTTTCTCTTAAATAAAATGTAAGCAAATGTGACTGATTACTGAAAGGGATATCCATCGAGTATGAAACTGCTTTAAAAACACCACATCCCAATGGATATCATGTCTGTTATAGTCACACTTCAGACTGTGACTATGGGCAAGGGAACAACTGAAAAGCGTTGTGTTGTCATCCTGCATTTACTTTCCACCAGGAACTTGCCTACAAAACCGCTCAAATTACAGGTTAAAAAGAAATAAATCTTCCTCATCACCAGCACAGCCAGCTCACCTTCATATCTGGATGAGATTATGCTCATTTTGCTTTACATATCACAAGCAAATCTTAAGAGCAAAATGTGTTGCTTACCATAGAACATGCAGCACTTCTGCAGCTGCCGCGGATTAGGTGGCTGGTATTGTTTTGTTAACAAGTTAAGAAAGGGTAGGAAAACACCAAAAAAAGCAAACACAGATGGCTGAGACAATTAATTTTGAAACACACCAACGTCACTTTTTCTGGTTACAAACACACCAAACCCAACTGAAAGAAGTATGGGAGGAGGGAAAACATAAACATAAGCTAGTATGGTGAAATTATAAAAATGGTAATGAAACCCAAACGTTTTTTAAACCAACTCTCCTCTTTCATGTTACAACATTACCTCACATGCAGGTTTTTTTTACAAACAGCAGCAACAACTGAAAGGAGAAACTTACTCAGTCAGAACATGTAATAGTTTGGCAGAACGGTACCATGACAGTAACATTCATTTACAGCCCATGAAATGATAAAGCAGCCTCTGGTTCAGTATACTTGTATATATCCATTAGCAAGTTTAGAAGACAATTTCATTCTCCATGTACGTAACTCACTATCACACCAAACTTTGTTCAAGTTAATTCTATTATTTTCAAGAGTAAATGATAAGTGAATGCTTTTACAGCCTTTTGTCTAAATTTACATCACATTTTTTGGAAAGATTCACTTAGCTAATTCAACAGCTGCAATTAGCTAGGGGGTCACATTACAGTGGCTTCTGAAAAACAAAATAAAAATGTTTGAAATAGCTTACCTGCGGTGACTAAGTAAGCATCGGGAACCGTGATGTCGCAGACGTAGGGTTGCCTAGTAGTGGTCACGGCAGAGGTAACGACCACGGGTTCAGATGGAGTAGTGGTCACCAGAGGGGTGGAGAAGAACGTCCCCAGGCTGCCCGCAGCAGTCGTGCTGTGGCTGCCCGTGGCACTGGTGGCAGTGGTCGTGGGGACAGCGGTGGGAGAAGCAGATACATCTGTACCCACGGTTACGCTGCTTCCTGCTGGAACTTCATATCCAGTGGGAGGGCTGGAAGTCGAAGGAAACCGAGTGGGAGCAAAGGATGTGGTCACAGACAAAGACGCTGTAGGAGGGGGCATCACGCTGCTGGTTTCGGCACCTGATGTCAGGTTGTCGAGGTCTCCGGGTGGAAGGGCTGTGTGGGCACCGCCCTCGCTGCGAGACGTTAGGAGCAGCGTGGGGCTAATTGTAGCACCAATATC
This sequence comes from Tringa tobata, assembly GCA_033628505.1. Taxonomy (NCBI): domain Eukaryota; kingdom Metazoa; phylum Chordata; class Aves; order Charadriiformes; family Scolopacidae; genus Tringa; species Tringa tobata. The sequence continues at coordinate 2,921,441 of JAHREE010000193.1, forward strand.
CTCATCGGAAGCCAGAGCAGTTGAGAGCAGAGACGAAGATATATTTAAGACAGGAGTTGCCGGAAAGGTAGTAAACAAAGAGATCAGATTTGTTTCATTGAGCAGGACGCTGCTGGTAAGAGACTGGGTGTCGGAAGCGGGCAGCACCAGGGTAGGAACCACGGAGTAAGAGATGGAGAGTGACGGCTCCAACTGAGAGGTAGCTCCTGTAACAGCTGAGGTAAACACAACTTCAGAGCCCGCTGGCAATACTGAGGGCGCTTCCAGAAACACAGACGACTCGGAGTGAAAATCTGATGACAGCGTTACTTCAGGAACATGGGCACCTGGAACAGAGAATGTATTTGAATAAAAGTATGATGGTTGGCTGAGAGAAAACTGAGAAACCTCAGCATCGGTGGCAGAGCTGACAGTGGTAGCTAACTCCCAGCTGGAAACACCCTCGGAAAGTTCCGATGTCCCAGTCAACAAGGTTGGAGGTAAGAGTGTTGATAAATCACTTTGCATGGCAGAGTAAGAATTTAGCATGGCCGATGATAAAGACAAGTAGCTAGGTTCAATAAGGAATGGTGTTGATAAAAGACTGGATGGAAAATCTGAAATATTTAAAGACGATTCTTCCTTTGTAGATGTCTTGTCAAGCAAAATAACAGATTCTGATGGCATTAATTCTGGTGATGCCAGAAAAGTTGTACGACTAACTGCAAATAATGGTACCGTCTCACTCGGGATGAAGGTAGAGTCAAATAGAATGGTGGTGGCATCAGGAAATTCTACACGAGTGCTTGGTGTCAACGAAACTGTTTCCAGAACAGAGTGGGAAAACTGGGCAGAGATGTTTAGTAATGTTCCTCCAGGAAGATGATGGTAAGCAGGAGAAATCGTTATAGGTGTTCCGTTGTTAAGAACAGCGTCCGTAGTGCTTAATAAAAACAGGCTTGAATCGGGCATTTCTGTGAATCTTGAAGAAAATGAAACAACTGGTCTTGATGGAAAAGAAGTATCAAAAATCTCAGGTGTAGACTCCTCTAACTCATACCTGTCAGTAATTATAGTTGTAAATGGAGTGATGCCTTGTACTTCGGAGGCTTGGATGGACAAAGTTTCAACATAATCACCTGAGCCCACATCATGTTCTGGGGAAAAGCCTGCTTCTGGCAGAAGTGAAACTGAGTCACAATACAGACAAGAACTGTACGATCTCGCGAAAGGCACTGGACTCATGAGCTCACTGACAAGCTCTGATTGACTTGATATTTCTGACCCGGCAGGCAAATTTGGTGGCGTACTGGAGAATTCACGTGTAAACAGGCTGGCATTAAGAACTGTATCAGAGTCTGTGGAAATGGCAGCTGAGTGAAGCGGAAAAGATGCGAGCGGAAGACTACTAGGAAACCAAGCAGGCTCAGCACTGGCTGATGAAGTCGGTGTGGCCCAGGGAATGCTTGGAGAGGGGTAGGTCTGTAGACTGAGAGTTTCTGCTGCCCCGCTACTCGCATAGGCATAAACACCATCGTAGGGGTCTGCACGCCGAGCTGTGGCACGCGGGGTCGCACGGCTGTTTCTATCCAGCAGCTTGAGATGAAGAGGCAACGCTTCCGAAGCGGCCCCAAAAGGCAGAGCTGTTAAACTTGCATTTACATTTTCCCACACTGCAACTCCCGCCTCGGAAGGAATGGAAGTGAAATAAATAGCTGAACTTGGAGGGTGCAATGGCAAGTCTCTGCTTGGGGTTAGAGTTTCACTATCTGGTACAAAAGGCTTCAATTCTGTAAGAGGGTTACTGTGTTCAGGGGCAGCGCTCAACGGAGTCTTTTGCTGTGCTGTTTTTGAGATATCATACGGTGAAAAAAGGACAGATAATGAAGGTGTTAGCAACACGGTTTCTAACGTTTCTCTTGGTGGCTCTGCTGTATTAACTGAGTGATGATCTGTTAAAACCGCAACAGACTTCAGTGGAGGAGTCCACTGTGCCTTTGGAAATGAGCTAATAAATTCATCGTCGCTTAAAAACACCTCGTTGCTTGTTACAGAGACATCTACCAATGGTGTACTTCTCTCTTCTGAAATCCTGACCATTTCTTCTTGGTTAAATAAAGTCCCATCAAAGGGAGTGGTAACTGATGATACAACGGTTTGAAGAGAATTACCTTCTTGGGACTCCAAAGTACTTTTCGCTAAGGCCATTTGTGTCCTGCTGCCTGATATGCTTTGGTGCATCTTTGAGTCCATTGAGAAAAAGGTAAAATTTTGCTGCTCCAAAGATCTCTCATCTAAATAAAGAGGCAGAGAGAAAAACAAAAACCAGAAGACACCAGATTAGCACAAGTAGTGAGATTGCAATGAGCATACCTCACATACAGTATTTCTGGAGACAACAGCCCAGAATTCAAAGGCTGAGACAAAACCTCTCACTATGTGAAAAACCTCCATGAGCCAGCCAGAACAATTAGTAAGATTCCCCGTGAAACTCCATTCTCTGGAGACAAGCAGGACAACACGAGCTTCTCTCACTCTGCACCTACTTGTCTCCCTACAGCAGCACTCCAGTGAGCCCCACAAAGGGACAGAAAGTGGCTCCCTCCTACCTACGCATGGCTACAGTGCATGGCAGCTAATGGTCTCACAAAGTAAAGAAACCAAAAAGGGGAACAAGGAATAATGCAGGGAAAAATTTTGCATAACTTTAGGTCTTCTGCTTTCCTTTAGTATCACTTCATTTCCTCCAGTTTTTTATTTCTCAATATTAGGCTCACTAGTAGGTCTGTCCTGTTTCAAGGACCAGACCCTCCCTCTCCTATCAGAAATGAATGACCCTTATGAGAGATGAGGGGTTCCCTTTACATAAGGCAAATGTGGACCTGATATCAGCTACAAGAGTCTGCTGAGTAACATGCCCAGGAGTTACGCTTACACTGTCAGCCATCCATTAAACTTCTGGCCTTTTGGTAGCCAGTGACAAATTGTTTCATTACACAATTGCTATCTTTATTCACAACCCACCGCAGAAGTACTCTGGGTTTATGGGCCACCTGTAATAAAATTTTCACCGCTCCAGTTTGTAGAATTCAAGTAATAACACTTGGGTTCAAACATGAAGGAGAAAAAGCTAAGAATTCACCAGTTATTTTAACAAAATACTTGCAGAAATCATATATGAGTAGCATTTGTATAACTTCACTGTAATTCCTACTCTGTCACGAAGGTGTTCCTGGGTTACAGAGAAGATCTGTATATAAGCTTCTCCAACCATGGATGTGTTTTGCAGAGAAAAGCTTGATTACTGCTTGAGTACTTTTCTGAAATGTCAAGATTAGTAGCCTTCAGAGCTGAATATTAAAGGAAATCACACAAAATTGCTGCAGGGTATTTTTCAAGGATACACACAAAAGTTTCAACCTTAATCTATACTTCCCACCTGATCATCCTGTTTTCCTATGGGAGTGTCCACACAGTGCTGCTGGGACCTACTGACAACACAC